>PVJH01004744.1:0-121465 GCA_004026705.1 Nesogale talazaci | reverse complement strand
CATAAAGACCCTTCTGTGTGGAAATGTGCAATCGGGTTTTTAAGACTGTGATCTGCTGTAGGCGGCTTACTCGGCTTATCTTGTGCTGGGCCTATGGATTCATGTCAGCTCCCAGTCTTTTAGTTAGTAGTCTAGCGCTTCAATACTTGCATCACACAAGGACTTCAAATTATTGGGTATATTCCTAATTTTATGCTAATATAAGATATTCACATCCCCCAAGTTTTGAGATAATTCAATACTGGTCCATTAACTGTTGTTTTTGTTTGTTTAATTCATCTAACTTTTAAGAGGTGTTATATCTTTTCAAGCATTGTGTAAGGATCTGAGAAAACTCAATTGAATGCTCAAGACGTTGGATCTTGAATTTTAAAAATGTGGAAAGTCAAGCAGTGGTATTTTATAATTACAATGTACATGATTTTATAAAATAAGATACATTCCATATTATGAAAAAATCAAAATCTAATGATTCCATGTCATAAAATTCCATTATCTTTTCACTTAAATGTTTAGTTCTTTTATGTCAAATATGAGTTTTTTATCTAAGACATGTTAAGTATAACATTTAAAACCTCTGTAAATATTAGAAAAGTAAATAAAAAGTAAATGGATTTTTAGGGAGTACTCGCAATAATATAGTAACAAAAAAACAAATTTCTAAAATGAAAATTCAGAATACTCTTTAGATACTGAGATGGAAATTTGGCCATGGTATGAGGAGGAACCAGTCCCTAAAAAAGGACGATAGGTTTGGTGAAGGTGAAGGTTAACAAGAAGGATCACAATTAGATGAATCGCTGCCCTGGCTTCAACAATGAACTCAAATATATAGTAGTTAGAGGATGGTGGGTTCTATCTGCTGCTCTTGTGGTTAGCAGTCCATCAAGTCTACTTATTTCAATTAAGCATCATATAGATCAATTATTTTTTAAAGTCAAGTATTAATGGTCCACAATGATGAGAAGGATAACGGTGAATAATTGTATCGTGTCCCTTTATTACATAAGTAAATATTAAGCAATTTTGTACAATAACTGTGGAATTCTGAGGAAATAGCACTAACATCTGCAAAAATCGAATGTTAAAAGAGAACATCGAGTAGATATATCGGATCAGCTTTGAGAGCAATTTGCACTGCTCTCATCAAATGACGTTTCAGCTAAACATCGAAAGGTATGTCATCATTAAATAAGCAAAAGCGAAAGCAAACAAATTCCCTGACGACGAAGCCACTGGGACCCTACGCAGCAAGGTAACCACGGGCCCTTGTTATCTCTGACTGTCTGTGCGAGTAGAAGACGCTGTGCACACTAAACCCTGAAGAACAGGGATAAGGACAACGTGGAATTCATTTGATTTATAATCTTGATAGAAAGAGCGAATTGACTGAAATCTGAAAAGTGGTGAAGAGTGTTAGAAGGCAAAAGGAAGTCAGAAGACAGATGATGTAGAACTTACATACTTTCCCCCCATATACCCTTTTCTGGCATTCGTCTTCTTTTTCTTGTGATGATAACTTTGCTTTCTAATATGTCAAGAGACAATTAACTTTTGTTATATGAAAATTTGGTAAAAGATTCAAGGACCATAGGTCTCAAGTTGCCCTGAAACATTCTGGTTCACAGCCATTAATCCGCATAATTACTAACAATTTCTCCCATATATTTAAAAGCGTTCCACTTTGGAGATTATCTGATTCTCTTAGCCACAACTGATTCATTAAATAGGATTATGATAATAGGAAAGTTTATAAAGCCTATTTTAATTTTTATTCAAAATTTATTTTCTTCTACTCAATCAAAAATATGGAGAATATGTTGTATGCATCCAAATTAACATTTTCAATGAGTTTCTCTACAACACAACTATTTACCATGATGACGTGTAAGCTTATATCCTTGAGTTATAACTGTAAACATTTTTGTTGAACTGGTTTTTGTTTAATGATTAAGAATGTATTTAGTGGGCCGAGCCCCGGTGGCTTAGTGGTTGTGCACAGGACTGCAGCCCACTGGGATGAAGGTTCAATTCCAGCTACACAGGAGCAAAAGCTGGACCTCCTACTCCCACCACCAGAAGGCAGTGATGCCTATAAAAAACTAAAAAAAGTAGTAAATGAATCATTTATAAATACTGTATGAACCCTTCCATAGGATCATAGTTTATTATGCTATATATGACAAACTTGAAAGTATTTTCTTTAAATAAGACAAATTAAAATTAGTTTCTCAATGAGCACTTATGCTAATGGTATCTGAGTCATAGGGTCAGTGAAATCTTAGGTCAATTCAATTACTTTGCTACTGAGGGAAGAGTGAAAATAATTGTGACTATCTGGAGACCATAGTCTATTTTTGTTTATCTTAGAGAATTTGGAGAGCTCTTGAATAATGCAAAGATTAAATCTCCAAATCAAAATGTTGGCGCTTCTAGTACACCCACAAGTGCATTAGAAGAAAGGACAGGCAATTTACTTCTCAGAAATCACTCACTGCAAATGCAATGCTCTACAGTTCTATTCCAGTTTATAGGAGGAATTGACCAGTAGTCACCATGAAGGTCAAGCATGAGGAAGGAAAGAAGGTCCGTGTTGACTGTGGCATAGAATTCCAGGACTTGTAAAGTCTCATAAAGAAATGACTATATTTATTCTATTGCAGGGAATCGCTCAGTAGAATAAATGATTGAGCATCAACTATGGACAGGCACGGTGAAAGTTCACATGCACCTAGATATACCCCAAGAGTCAGATCTGGCAATCTTTCTCCTTAGATACCCTCCACCCTGGGGATATCTGAATCTGAATCTGCAGTCTGAATCTGCTTCATGGCAAGGGGCTACAATAGCAATACAATGTTGTTTTATTTTCTCCCATTGCTCTATGAAATATGGATCTTTTTGTTTATTTAGTAATATTGCCTGGTATAAAAGAATGCATTTAAATGTCTTAATGCTACTCTTGAACCTTTTATTTTACTAAAGATGATATCATTAAGTGTGACTAAATAATTTTATAATAATAAAGTGATATACTTATAACAAAATTTTAACTTTTAGTAGAATTCTAAATTCTCCTTCAAGTGATTTTCTAAGAGTACTTTAGGACAAGTAATATGTACTACATGCTGCATTACAGCATTCAAAAAAGATTCTTCATAAGTTTTGTACTTGATCTTGAGTTCATTGTAAGCATCTTATTGTGAGTTTCAGGTATTCCTGCAATAATGAAAGTTTGTTATTCAAATGCACATAAATGCATTCAGTCCATAATAATAGTATTCATAGCCATCTATAAATAGTTGAAGAAACAATTGTATAAAATGCTTGATATTCATCTGAACCACTTTTTGCAATTTTACTTTTAAATTCAGATTTCAGCAGTAATACAACAGTGGTAACTCATAAGTTATTCATTTACTTTTGTTAGCTTTGCATGAACAGGATGCTGCTACCTTTTTAAACCTCTGTAAAGTATTTCTCCAAACCTGACAAATCCCTTAATATATCCAATTATAAAAGATAGCCTGAACGTACATTAAATATTAATTTTATACATGTTTGATGATATTTCTTAATATTCTTTTTATTTTTTCCCTAGATACACCATCAGTTAAGATTATACCATCCACTCCTTTTCCACAAGAAGGACAGCCTTTAATTTTGACTTGTGAATCCAAAGGAAAACCACTGTAAGTGACTCAATGAGCAATAAAGATGTTCTCTGTTTCCTCTCTCCTGATTTGGTTGCAGGTTTTCACTCAGAATTCCGCTGTTTCTTATGTTTTCTTGGTGGACAGAGTGATCTCCAGAAAGGAAAAAAAAATGAACCTGAACCACGTCTTCATTAAGTGTCTGCAGAAGATTGGTCTTTTAGTTTGTCATCTAGTGAAGTTTCTGGGAAGGTGTCCAGCTGTGATTCCTCCTTCTCTCACCTTTCCCTAGATAGGCAGGAAGATATTTCAACCTGAAAGGCATTTAAACTTAATCACTCACTGTTTATATAGTGCCAAATGGAGTTCTCTCAAGGCAAATCTGGCTATATTAAAATCAGAACTAAATCCATTGCCAACAAGTTAATTCCAACTGACATTGACCCCTGTGACTCAAAGACTGTAAGTCTTTATAGGAATAGACAGCCTCTTCTTTCCCCTTGGAAGTGGCTGGTGGCTCTGAACTGTAGGCCTTTCTGTTGTAGCCCAATGCAGAATCTATTAAACCATCATACCTCTTACTAAAGTATTCACAAACTATGTCCAAGTATTAATTTTATATGGAGAGTTATTTTTTTGTCCTAAGGGAAATCAAATCTGCATATCCTATTTAGAACACACACCTATGATATGTTGGAAGCAATGTTGAGTGGAAAGGGTCATAAGTTTAATTTTTACCAGTGTAAGATAATTTTACTGTTATACTTCAATTATAAAATTTTGATTCATAATAATACAAATTTGTAGCTACCCCATAGAATACATATAATTCATACAATGTATGAATTTTTGAAGATGAATAATAAAAAATGATAATATTGAAAGTAGCATGGTCACCTAAATATGAAAAAAAATCAAGTCCTAGATTTAACTCTGTTATTTGATTTTTAAAAAGCTTCCAATGGATTTGCATTGTGCCTTAAATTTTAGTAATTGAAATTCATTTCCCCCCTACATATAGTTATATGGAATAGTTTCTTTGGAAATCTGGATAGTGTATTAAAAATTTGTTCCCAGTAGGATTGAAAACATTTTGATGTAGGATCATATTATCTCAAGGGACATGTTCCTCTCAGAATCCTTCAGCTAAGAAGACTGAAATTTAAAAATTTAAATAACATGCACTCGACCATATGGAGTGATTCACACCTATTTTAGAACAGTTTTGAAACTATAAAACTCTTCTTTCTATTACTTCATACACACATGCATACTCATTTAAAGGATATTTTATAAATCAGTCTTTATTTTATTTGTCTATTTCTCTTGAAACCATTTGCAGTATATCCTCGAGTATAAGCCAAGTTTCCTGGCATATTTTTTCATCTTTTTCTGGTAGAGCGGCTGGTGGTTTCAAACTGCTGACCTTGCAGTGAGCAGCTCCATGTGTGACCCACTCTACCCTCAGAGCTCCTCTCAGCACGTTTAATGCAGTTTGGGTGGTAAAAATAGTGCTTCTACTGATTTTCAGGTTGGCTTAGACTCAATTATATATAGTAAAAATATTTGTCCTTTTAAAAAATGTAAGTACATGCTTTTAAAGGAATTACAAATCTGTATTATGGAAGCGTT
Source organism: Nesogale talazaci (assembly GCA_004026705.1). Lineage (NCBI taxonomy): Eukaryota > Metazoa > Chordata > Mammalia > Afrosoricida > Tenrecidae > Nesogale > Nesogale talazaci. Next base: position 116,180 of record PVJH01004744.1, on the reverse strand, counting down.
GCAACCCATGAACATTTTATTATACATGCCAATATATATTGCTTTAGCTATCCGTTGTTGTCAGGTGCCACTGAGTTGGGTCCGACTCACAGCCACTTTATGTACAAAACTAAACAACAACAGTCAAAAACACTGCCAGACCTGTACCATCCTCACAGTCATTGTGATATCTGAGCACGTCCTTGCAGCCCGTGCGCCAATCCATCTCAGTGAGCGTCTCCTTTTTGAACCCACTTCCCGCTTCCTTAAGCATGATGCCCTTACCCAGCGGCTCATCTTTCAGATGGAGTCTCCCAGCCCTTGCTTTGAAGGAGTGCCCCAGCTCTATTTCTTCCAAAACAGCTTTGTTTGTTCTTTCAGCAGTCTATCGCAGGATGTTCAAAATTCTTCACCATTACAGTCTTCCAACTGCATCAATTCTTCTCCCTTCCTCCTTATCCATTGTCCAACATTCACCTGCGCATGAGGTTATTATAAACACCGCGGGGCTGAGCCCTGATGGTGTAAGTGGTTGAGTGCGTGACAGCGGCTCACAGGCTTGGCGGTTCAAATGCAGCAGCAGCAAGGCTGGGTAGCTCCCACGACCACCAGAGGGCAGTGATGCCAAAAAATTAAAAGAATAAAAATAAAAACACCATGGTTTGCGTCAGCTGTGCCTTGGTCCTCAACGGAGGTTCTCGCCCTTCAACACTTTACAGAAGTCTTGTGCAGCAGACTTGACCAATCACTTGATTTCTTTGCAACTGGCTCCATAAGGAACCATGTGGCAGAGTGGTTATGTCTTGGGCAGTGTTCCGCAAGGCCAGCAGTTTGAAACCGCCAGCTGCTCCACAGTCAGAAGATAGGGCTTTCTATTCCATAAACATTTACAGTGCCAGCAGCCCCCAGCGACACTTCTACCTTGTCCCACGTGGTCACGAGCACACGGCATCAACGTGATGGCAGAGAGTTCATTGATTTGGTTGGTTTCATGAGCACTGATTGTGGATTCAAACAAACTACAATATTTGACACCTTTGATCTTTCTCTGGTTATCATAATCATATCTTTTGTTCCAGTTGAATGGATTTTGATTTTATCATATTGATTTATGAACCACTTTTCATAACCATTTATCTTCAAGTCCATCTTACTTTCAGCAAGTAAGATTGTGTCACCTTCATCTGCCATCACGTTGATGCCGTGTGCTCGTGGTCACGTGGGACAAGGTAGAAGTGTCGCTGGGGGCTGCTGGCACTGTAAATGTTTATGGAATAGAAAGCCCTATCTTCTGACTGTGGAGCAGCTGGCGGTTTCAAATTTCTGGCCTTGCAGAACACTGCCCAAGACATAATAAGCCTTCATTCGATCTTAATGCCACATTTTTTCTTCATATAGTCTAGGTCCTTGGATTTTATGCTCATCTGAATGAGTATGGAGAAAAGATGTAACGCTGATAAACACCTGTCCTAGTTATAAACTATGTTTTATCCCGGCATTCTATCCAAATGATTGAATCTTGGTTGAAGAACTAGTCTTAGAGTAGCACAAAGAAGTTTTCTGGAATTTTCATTCTTCTCAGTGTTATCCAGGGTTAATTGTAATCCACCACGTTATATGCCTTTGCAGAGTCAATAAAGCACAAGTAAACCTTCCTTTGATAATCTCAGTTCCATCTGACATCAGGAATGATTCACATCATATTATTTCCTTTGCTGAATTCAGCTTGAATTTGCCGCTGCTCCTCTTACATGTTAGGCTTCAACTCTTGTTGAAGTATCTTCAGCAAACATTTGCTTGCATGTGATATTAATGATACGGTGTGATGATTTCTTCACTCTATCGCTCGCCTTTCCTTGATGTGGACTCAAACGTGGATCCCTTTCAATCAGTGAGCTATTTTCATAGGCAAGTGAGAAATTTCAGTTCTTTTTCAATTTTCTGAAACAATTTAAATAATATTCTGTCAACTCCTGGAAACTTTTTTTGGGGGGGTGGGAATCCCTGCCTCTAGTGGTCATGGGAACTACCCAGTGCCGCTCCTGAGAGCCACCGCTGGATTTGAACCGCCAAGCCTGCGGGCCGCAGTGCCGCACTCAACCCTTACACCACTGGGGCTCAACTCTGTTTTTATTTTTTTCTAAAACCTTCAATGTAGCTTGCTATCTCTTGGAATGGCTTAATGCTGACACGGTTTGAGAGCAGTCCTCACTCTGTGTATTACATCCATTTTCGTTTTATGACTCTTGTTTCGTTCACTATCTGACCTCCACACTTCAGCTATGGAGGAATGGATAAACAGTCTATGTGCTTTTATGCACCAATGAAAACAATGATAGCACTCTCACACATCACAAGGCAAAATTAGAGAGCGTTATTCTTAGCTACTCAGTCAATCTTACAAAGATAAATATCTAATATTACCATTGTGTAAGAAAAAACAAAGAAGAAAAAAATGTGGTTTAAGCACTAATCGATAAGATTTTGATGACTTAAAAGGTGTCAAGGATGGAGGTAGGACAAAATATGAAGCAGTTAACAGGATAAATAAATAAATAAAATTTAAAAATACAAATTGCTTCATGGGGAAAAAAACGAAACCAAAGCACTCCAGATTCCTTACCCTCAGTTATGAATATTGGACTGAGTGAATAAAGAGGAGACAGAATAAAACTGAAGTGGTGTTGGGGTCTTTAATGACATACAAGTTCAAAAATATTGATTAAAATAAATACATTTCAATAAATAAATAAGATGTAAGTGTGTGTTCATTATCACTTCACCATTTCAATTCAAGGCATATTTTTTGTTTGTTTTAATTGTTTTAGGTTTTGATATGCTGAGTGTGTTCTTCCCTTTTTGTTTTTCAATTCAAAATCTTTGCACATTTCATTTAATTCTTTAATGCTTATTTTTGAGTGACCATTTGAACTATTCTTGTGGGCTCTTTTATTTCATGGTTTCTTCCATTTATGTTAGCTTCTTTTGGGGGGGGCATCACTGCCCTCTGGTGGTCGTGGGAGCTACCCAGCCTTGCTCCCAGAGAGCTCTGCTGGATTTGAACCGCCAAGCCAATGGGTCGCATGCAGTCCCACACTCAACCACTATGCCACCCGGGCTCAGCCCTTATGTTAGCTTCCTTATATTGAAGTTCAAGCTGTAGTCTCTTCTGAAATCTACTTTGACCTTTCTTTTCTTTTTGATGACCTTTTGTAGTCTTCATGCATGATATTTTCTTATCATACTACAGCTCATCAAGTTTTCTGTCAATAGTGTTCAACCTATCAAATCTATTCTTGAGATGTTATCAAAATTCAGGTATGATAGACTCATATTTTGGCTCTTGTGGACATGTCTAAATTTCCCTCAACTTTATCTTGATTTATATATATATATAATATGTGTAAATTATATGTAATGCATAGCATAGTCTACTTGATTCCCTTCACATTCCTAGGGTTTCATTTTTACTTCTAAAGCCATTCCTCAACTGTAGTATACTTTCTAGATGTCCCCAATACATTTCAGCAATATTGCTTCTCCAAAATGTGCAATTAGATTTTAGAGAAATAAACGTTGTTGACTGTGTCAGTCCAGGTAGACTAGAGGAACAAATTTCACAGACACGCATATAGATATAAGGAAAGGGTTTATATACAAAAGGAATGTAACACTAAGAAGGCATCCCAATCCAGCCCAGTACAAAGTCATAAGTCCGATATTAACCCATATGCCCAAAATCAGTCTACAAAGTCTCCTTCCAACTCACGAAGTCACAGGTCAGTGAGTCCAGAATTCTGTTGCTGGCAGGGGTCTCCCCATGGCTCTTCACTTCCAGGGCTCAGGGTCCATCAACAGCATGCCACCCCAGCTTCAGAGGTCTGGCTCCATCAGGGCAAAGTTGTGTGGTCTCTCTGCCGGCTCCTTCAACTTCTCGGACGCTGCCATCTTGTCTTTTCCGTGACTCATTGCCTCTGAGACTAACTCACAACAACTGGGGAAGATAGCTTGTCTTCTTCATGAGGGAAATATCACGAGATTTCCCAGAAGTCTCAGGAGAAAGCCATGCCCACATAGAGGCCTCATTGGCTACTCAATGGCCATCTCCAGAATAACAGGCTAGACTCCACCCCTACATTTCAATCATAAAATTAACATAAGGACATGATCGCCACATGGACTCTAGAAACTGTCTCCAAAATTGGGTCAAACTTGATTGTTGATGTACATATCCATGGGCACCACATGGCCGTTAGTCCACACTGAAGTCAGACTGGTGTTAGTTGAATATGTAATATGATTGGAAATCGTTATGGAAGTGGAGACAATACACAGAAATAGAAAAATGTTATGCAGTTGCTATTGAAGAAAAGCTTATAGCTACCAGAAATCAAGAGAGGGACATGGAACATAAATATTATATATGCATGTATATATTATATGTATATATATTCCAAGCATCTGGAATATGACATGGTGTAATACCATATTTCTATTTTGTAAAGCCTACATTTGGTTTTATCAGCTTTGAAATTCATTGTTGTTTTTTTTAAGTCATTTTATTGTGGGCTAGTATAAGTCTTATCACAATCCATACATCCATCCATTGTGTTAAACACTTTTATATATTTGTTGCCATCATCGTTTCTAAAAAATATTTTCTTTCTACTTGATCCATTGATATCAGCTCCTCACTTTCCCCCTCCCACATGAACCCTTGATAATTTATACATTATTATTTTGCCATGTCTTACTCTGATCCTGGCAACATCTCGTGATCACACAGACTGGTGTGTTTCTTTCATATGGGCATTGTTGCTTTCAAAGTAGATGGCTGCTTGTTTATCTTTAAGTCTCTATGACCCGAGATGCTGTATCTTTTGATAGCTGGGCACCATCTCTGGAATTCAAATGCACTCTCTAACACCAGACATTCTTTCTGACATTTTCTTCCATTTCTCTTTCTGTCTCTTCCTTAGTTTTTCTGTTAATGTTAAATATTTGACTACTAACTGTGAAGATAGCAGTTTGAACCCTCCAGAAGCTACTAGGGACAAAAATGAGACTTTCTACTTCGATAACGACACTCTCAGGAACATGCCAAGCAGTTTTCCCTGTTCTATAAGTTTGCTATAAGTCAGAGTCTTCTTTTCCCGAGTTTTATTGTTGCTTTTATTTTTTCTTTGATCTTTTGGGAATATGTGTTCAATTTAATCAATTCAATGAAGGGAAGGTAGAAAATGCAATATAAGAACATTGGAAAATAATTAGGTTTCTGCTTGAATGGCATCCCAATTGTCTATCAAAGTTCCATTCAATTTCCTGATTACTCACAAAAATATATGATATATCATTGTTGTAAGCAAATAATTAGATCATGAGGAATATATAACCATATACATAAAGAGTGCATACCCCTCAACTCAGGTGTGATTTAATAGATGTACTTTATGGTAGGATTTCTGTATTCAAGTTAACTAACAATTAGTTATATCTGTTTAACAACTCTCTGCACAGCTGATGTTTGGAAATTTCTTCATTTAAGTGTAGGAGATTCAAGCAGTTTGGGATATAGACACCTTCCCATTCATCAGAGGGATCTTGAATAAGATCATTTACACAAAGGTAAATAAAGTAATGAAAAAGTTCCTATATTAGAGAGGAGGAAACTAAAGTTAAATGAAATTAGCCAAGTGTTTCTTGTTTATGTAGTTTGTAAGGATGAGTCAACATTTTAATTCAGTAGACTAATTTACCCAAGCTGAGACTCATTCAATAATTGTCTGCTACTTTAAATAGCCTTTTGTATTTGCCAAAAGTGCTATTGAAATTTTACAATGTACCCTAATTTGCCAGAAGAACTAATAATTTCCAGTGCTGTAGTTAAACACTTGAAAGCTTTGAGGAAAACCAGTAACTTTTCTCAAGATATATGTTAATGTTGTCATCCATTTTATCAGTATTTTTTCTATAGGTATGCTTTCTTGGGAGATTTTCAGATTTATGCCACAATGGTCATTTGAAATATTGTTTCATGACCATTTAAAATATTTGATTATTTTATATAATAGTTATTTCAATTGACATATAATTAAAATACTGTTTTTGCAATTAACTCATAACTCCATAATGGATAAAATAGACATCACTGTTATCATGATCTAGATGCTGTGTTTTATATACTATGATCAATTGATAAATTCATATTCATCTGTTTTATTTGTGTCATCCTATTCTTCTTACCATTTTGTTATCCTGTATACTATCAGAATATTTGCATTAAACATATAGTCACCTTCTTGATATGGACCTTTCTTTAGTCCACTAATTCTCATGTCATTCCAAAGGATCTTGAAATTATCTTCTCTGAGTTTTCAAAGTAACCATAGTTTCACCTCACCAATAAATGAGGACAGTAACCTTTTTAAAAGCAGTTTTACTTCTCGTCTCTCTTTGGCTTCTATTCTGTTTGCAAGATTAAAAAATATGAAACAAAAGCTAAAACATATATTTGAGTTGTCCAGGAAGAATATCTTACTGGTCATGAAGAAAGCCATCTCATTAGAGTGAAGGAAAGACAAGTTGAAATATGTTAACCATTGAGCTAGTCTAGTATGAGGTAGAAAGTGAATATAATGGAACAGCCAGCTATTATAAAAAAAAAAGAATCAGGAAAAAAAAGCAATTAGAAGTGAAATGACAAGATTAATGTGTTTTAAATAGGGTTTTGGAATAAAACTTAAAATGATGTATGTATTTTAAGAAAGAAATTTTTTAAAAAAATATGCAACATGCTATTTAAAACACACTGTGAGTGTACATATATCCAGTAGGCAAGCTAGAATTTCCTGTCTTACACATTTCAAAAACTGCACTTAATTCCTCATTTTGGTGTTTTGGCACCAGTGCAAAGCAGTACTTTGGCAGATTCCGAACAGCTTGTGGAACATTGTTGTGGCTGCTTAGTGTGTAGGGAAAGTCTGTGTGTACAAAAGAGAAGTTCATTTGGCTTTCAAAGATTGTTACCTCTTTTAAAAGCAGACTGGCTATCCAAGATGCTTCTCTTCCAAAACCGTTCCTCTGGGCAGGCTCGAATTGCCAGCCTTTGGCCTTATTGAGGAGTGTGTAGCCCTAGGCCTGCCCCTAGGGTCTCTCTCCCAGAACATTAATTCCTCCCAGGCACCTGAGCAAGCAGGCGAGAATCTGAAGTGGAAGACAGGCCCACAATTTCTTAGTGTCTTAAAGTCATTTTAATATCCTGAACCTATCACATCACTTTAACTACTTTCCCAACATATACTTTCCTATAAAATGAGCCATAGATAGCTATTGGGCATATGAAAAGCAGACAAAATACGGCCATTATGTTTTGTGGCGATCACAGATTGCTGGTGTGGCTCACGTTGCACTGAGACTCCCGTGTCTAATGTGCCCTCCGCTATGTTAATGCTGCTTTGCCTTTTCTAAATGTAAGGGCTCTCGTGACTATTTATGAACAATCACGCCTTATTTCCCTGCTTTGGACTGAAGCCTTTTGCCATTTTCCTGTGGAACAGCTGCATAACTTGGGCCAGGACCAAATTGTTCCACTTGACACTACTATAGAGGCATTCTATTATTTCCTTAAAAGAGAGATTACTGTACATGTCTGTCTATTGTTTTAATTTTAGTTTAAAGTGAAGGCTGAGCTAATGCCAGCCACTTTTCTTTCAAGTCTCCGGAGTTTCTGCAACCTTCTTCTGTCTTTGGCTTAATTCCCAGACAGCTCTCAGACTGCAGCATTTCTCCATCTATCAAAGTAGGTATATGATGGTGGGGGTGGCAGTTAAGCTACATGTAAAGTCATGACCTCAGACACTGTGGGTGGCCCTCTGCATTCTGTAAGTGAACAGGCTTCACTGATTTTAAGCAAAAGTTTAACACTTTGTCAATTTACTTCAAAAAATGTTGAGATATTTCATCTACTAAATATGTAATTGGCATTTTTTATTAAAAAAAGCAATTGTATGTATTCAAAAATATTCTGTGTATGCAGCACAATGTTTAGGTTGAACTTGCTATTTTGCCTTCTGGTAGTCATTATTTTTCTTATATTCTTAGTAAAAATATCATATGCATAATTACACAAAACATAGTATCCCTACTTTACATAAGAAGAGACACTGTAATCTTTAGGAAGACAGATTGCACACTGTACAGTAACTAGTGAGGTCTATAGAAGAAATTTTGTATATGTTTTTGTATATATATGAAAAATTTATTCTAACTGGTCTATTTTAATAAATATTTTCAAGGAATTCAACTTTACTTAAAGTGGTCATCAATTGAAATAACATTTAATATCTATAGCTACCCAGAATTCTTGTTCACATTTTTCCCCATGTGGACAGTGTATGCAAAAGTAAAGATGAAATGACTAACAGTTAATATAACACATAGCAGAATGCACCATTACATTTTACTAGTAAGCATCAGAAATGAAGTGGACTCTAACTCTGATGTTCATAATATTATGGATGGTAACTGAATGAAGAAAGAAGAGAAAAACTAACTGAATAAGACCTGTTGAAATGTTTTTTGAATTCTATTATTTGATCTTTTTTAATGTTAAGAATAATGCTTTGCTTAAGTAATTTGCTTAAATAATTGTCCTACAATTATCTGGATGGCTACCAGAAAAAATGTATTTGAGATATAAAATAATTTTAAAGTAAGACGGTTAAATATGATTTCACAATTTAAGCTGAAAAAATGAAAAAAACAAACTTTAGCGCTGCGGTTTTTAAACCCATCATCTAAAATAGCTTGAAATTCTAGGAAATACATGCATGACAGCATGAATTCACAATGATATCTTAAGCATAGAGGCATTTTTTATGTAGTGTTTCCCAATGAACATTAACATAATCCCTCAAAATAATTGGCTTTTTTGTTGCAAGAAAACTGCTTACCTGGAAATGTTGAGGAAATACATTTCCTCTATGGAACTATAATCATACTTCTACAAGCTCTTATGGGACTTTCACAAGACAGTGGAACATTTAATTGAAAAAGATTGAGTGGCCAACACACCACAGATGCCCAGCCTAAATAACAGCAGTGGAGATTAGTGAAAGTCAGCTTCTTGTTTCAAAAACAAAACTAAATACACTCGGTCTCACTTCCAAGATAACCACTTGTGTATTTCCGGAGAATCAACGCATGATTAAATTTTGAAGCCATAAGAAGAAGCAAAAGACCATATGGACCTCAGGAAATCAACTCATATAGAAAGGACAACATTTGAATATACTTCAAAAATTATGTGAAAACATAGAACTAATGTCTGATACTATGCCTTTGAAAATATTTTGGTAGAAGCTGACTTTTTTGCCTTTAACTTTCAATTAATCAATTGAGACAATTGAAAGAAAATGTAATTTTTCTACAAACATTTGAAGCCTTCTTTTATCTGGAAAAGGAGCACTGGTGATAAGATAGTTTAGGCTTTGGGTTGCTAATGATGACATCAGCTGTTCAAAAACACCAGCTGCTCCATGGAGAAGCTTGACTCTCTATGCCAGGATTCCTATACACGTATCACTATGGCTCCAGTAGATGTTTTGTTTTAGATAACGAAACTTATACAAAGTAATATAAGGGTTTTCCATAAGTACAAGGAATACAGTTATTAAAATATTTATGATGAGACTTTCTAAACTTTATCTCACTAAATGTTTTGTCAACATATTTATCATAGTATTTACCAAGAAAATTATGCTTTATACAGTATTTTCTTTTCAACTTCTGCTTATTCTGTTTACTTCTAAGTCCATAAATGATTTTTTATACCTCATGCATATATATTAGGAACCCAATCATCTAGAAGTTTTATATTAAATTATATTATATTATATTATATTATATATTATAAAATTAAGAATATTATAAACCTCATTTCTAAATTTAAATAGTCAATAATAGCATAATTATTGCACATACATAAATTCTTGGCCTAAACTATTTAAATATAATCCATAATTGTTAAAATAATATTTATCTATGTTAATTCAGGTTTGAAACTTTATTGAAATAGGGATTAGTTATTTGGCATTCTGTGTCAATTTCACTGGATACTTGTAAATAAAATAATAAGACAGACAAAAGAAAGAAAGAAGAGTGCGAGGTAGGGGAGGAGATAGGAAAGAAGGAAGAAAATGATATAATAAATGAAAACACTAGGCCAACTATAAAGCAAAAGCATTATTGGTTTCGGCATTAAATTGTAATTTAGAAATCCAATTTATAATACTTGTAAACTCTAACTATGAAAGATTATGTACCTTTCATAGGCATTATTTTACTTAACTATTCAATTAAAATAACAACCTTTAAATCGTATAACAGGATCCTGTATAACAGGATCCAAATATAACAATAAAGAGGTAACTTGGAAAATTTTAAGGCACTATGCCAACACAAGCTTTTATTTTTCACACACTTCAGATTCTTGACACCTAAAAGCCATGTCAATTAAATGAGTTCTTTAAAATGTTCCAAATCTTTGGCTCTGGTTCAAAACTCACTTAATTTATAGCTCCAACCCAGTAGGAATCCAGGTTTTCAGGATCTGGGACAGTCATAAACCTCATTTCTACCCTGCTCAGTCTGATCTACCTATTCAAAACCTTTAGGAAGGTTTGTTTGTCTGTTTGTTTTTAAATGTAATACCACAAAGAACTCATTCTTGGTTGCGGGGATGTTTCACTGTCTTATTGCTATCAATGTACCTTTTTTGGTCCTGGAAAGCATTCATATTCCTGTCTTCCTTCTTCCTGCGTTATTATTATTACCTAACATGAAATAAGATAATCCTGTTAATCTATCAATTTGCCAGGACTTCTGACTGTTTTTATTTGTTTGCTTGTTTGTTTGGTTTCTTTTAAACAATCCTTCAGAGACAGTTCATGGCCCAGGTCATGCCCTTTTTAAAAAAGTCCTTGAAACCTGTATTTAAGAATTGGGGAAAGGCATTAGGAATGACAACTAAGTGTGAAGTTGCAGTAGAAGCCCAAATATATTTGTACAAGTAGCATAATTCATAATTTTAACTCTAAAATTTGGTAAAATACAGTATGATTGTATATTACATAATGCACAGTGTATTTCAATTTTAATTTACTTTTTCAGAAACGTTCTCATTCTGCCAGAAGCCCTGAAAAAATAAGGCAATGTTAGCAATGTCCAAAATTGTCTTATATGACCATTTATAAGTGACTTTAATTAGAAGTAATCTCTCAGTTATGATGATGATGCTATTGAAGCTCAACTTTGCACATGCAGAGCATGCTTTGAGAAAACAAAGAGAGGGGGGGTGAGGAGCATTTTAGAACGTAGAAGAAGCGATCAAGGCCTGGGGTAGTTTGTGACCTGCAGACATCCCCGGGGTGGCGAAAGTTAATGGACTGGATTTGGATTGCCACCTCTGAACACCATAAGAAAGGGGAGAGTGATCCCAAGACATTTAAAATATAACCATTTTTTCTTTTTTTAAATCAAATACTTTTATTGGGGCTCTTACATCGCTTATGACAATGCATACATTCATCCATTTGCATATATGCTGCCAACATCATTTTCAAAGCCTTCTTTTCCCATTTGAGGTCCTGATATGAGCTGCCCTTTCCTTCCCCCTCCCTCTCCTTCCTGACCTCCCTCACAAATACATGATAAATTATAGATTATGATATATCTTACATGGTCCTCCATCTTGCCTCACTTATGTTTCCGTTATCCATCCTCCTTTTGATTGATTTCCCCTTTCTCCGCCCAACCTCCCCTAATCCTCCTGCTATTTCTACTCTCATTGTTGGCTCCGTGGGCCTTAATCTATCGTGGATTGCATGTGTTTCTGGTTCTTATCTGTAGCCATGTGTATGTTCTGGTCTAATCCAATTTATGAGGTAGAATTGAAGTCATGATAGTGTGTGTGTCAGCAGGGGGTGGGGGGGTGGGGGGGAGAGAAAACACTAATGAACTAGAGGGCAGTTGGATGCTACATCAGTGCTTTGTTGCACACTGGCTCATTTCTTCCCTTGACCCCTCTGTGGGGGCATATTCAATTTTCCACAGATGGGTATTGGGTCTCTCCTCAATGCCGTCTCCCCATTCACTTTGGATATGATTTTGTTCTAGGTTTTAGATGCCTGGTACCTGATCCCATCTACATCTCATGATCATACAGGCTGGTGTGCTTCTTCCACGTGGGCTTTGTTACTTCTCAGCTAGATGGCCACTTGTTTAATTTCAAGTCTTTAGACCCCAAACGCTCTATCTTTCAATAGCTGAAAACATCAGATTTCTTCACCACTTTTACTTATGCACCCATTTTGTCTTCAGTGATCATATTGGGAAGGGAGCATTAAAGAATGTTCAACTGTAAGGCTAGAATTTTCTGGTGTTGAGGGAGTACTTGAGTTGAGGCTCAATGTCCATCTGCAACTTTAATTCTTTTTTTAATTTTTTAAAAATCATTTTATTGGGGATTTGTACAACTCTTATCACAATCTACACATAAGTCCATGTGTCAGGCATATTTGTACATTTGTTGCCATCATCATTCTCAAAATGATGATGTTTCCTTCTACTTAAGCCCTTGCGATCAGCTCCTCACTTTCCTCTTCCCTTGTCCCTGTCCCTCTCTCATGAACCCTTGATAATTTATAAATTCATATTATTATTTCATGTCTTACACTGTCTAATGTCTCCCTTCACCCAATTTTCTGCTGTTTATCACCTAGAGAGGGGGTCATCCGTAGATCATTGTGATTGCCCCCCTTTCTACCTTACCTTCTCCTTCCCTTCCTGGTATCACTACTCTCATTATTTGTCTTGAGGAATTTGTCTGTCCTGGATTCCCTGTGTTTCCAATTCTTATATATACCAGTGTGCATCCTCTGGTCTAGTCAGATTTGTAAGCTAAAATTGGGAGCATGATAGTGAGGGGAAGGAAGCATTAAAGAACTAGAGGAAAGTTAGATGTTTCATTGTTGCTACCCTGCACACTGACAGGCTTTTCTCCTCCCACAACCCTTCTGTAAGGGGATGTCCAGTTGCCTACAGGTGGGCTTTGGGTCTCTACTTTACACTTTGCCTCATTCACAATAATTTGATTTTTTGTTCTTGAATGTCTGATACCATCAACACTCATGATCACACAGTCTGGTGTGCTTCTTCCACATGCGCTTTGTTGCTTCTAAGCTAGATGGCCACTTGTTTATTTTCAAATCTTTAAGACCCCATATGCTATATTTTTTGATAGCCAGGCATCATCAGTTTTCTTCACCACATTTGCTGATGCACCCATTTTTTCTTCGGTGAGCATAATGGAATTTAATAGAGAAAAAGTTTTCATGCATTGAGGAAGCACTTGAGTGGAAATCCAATGACCATCTGCTGCTTTAACACTAAGCACATAGATCAATTCCCCCTTAGTCATCAATATATTTACATACATACATGCCTGTATTTACATCTCTATAAATGCCCTTTGCCTCCTAGAACATTCCTCTATTTCCTTTTACTTTCCTCTTGTCTCACTATCATGTTCAGCCTTTATTTGGGTTTCTACTGAAACCCTCTGTTACATTGCCCTTGATCAAGCCCTGCCAGGCCTCCTACACCCTCCTCTCCATTGATTTTGGATCACTTGTTCCCTTTTCCCTGGGTTAGCTAGTACCCACTTCCTTTCCCCGAATCCGCCTCTTTCTTATCCCCCTGAAACCACTGGTCCCATTGTTATCTCATCCAGATTATTTATTTCCAACAATCTTATCTAGATGGACCTGTATCAATAATAATATACATAAAAAAACAAGACAGCAAAACAAAGCAACAAAATTAAACAAAAGAATGACAACAATATAACAAATATAAAAGAAGTCTGTGAATAGTTCAATAGTCTGTTTGTTGACATTTAGGTGTGCTTTCTGGTCAAATCTGAGGGGTGCCACACCCTGGCCCCAAAGTCTAATTTTGGTATTCCCTTGGGACATGCTTGCTCTGTTCCCCTTGATTTTCTGTTGCATGCTCTTAGGGTTTTGCGTAAGTGTAGGGGAATCAGATCAGGTGCAATTCCTGCACTGAGTCTTGCGAGATTTCCCCTGGAGGGCTATGGGTCAGTGAGGGATGTCTTGTGTCATAGTGATCATATGGTCCTCTCTGTGCATTGGCTGCTCTGAGTGGGGATACCATGCTCAAGGCTTGGTAGGCCATGATATGCTCTACTCTCTCTTCTCCCCCTTCATTTGTTCCCATGTGCTCTGATAAAACATGTTCCTCTCTCTGAGCTATAGCTTCAGTGCTGTCCTCTGAAGTAAATTCTTCTTGGGGGGAGGGGGGGGAGGGCTCTCCCGTAGTTGAGATTAGGGCTAAGCCCTCAGAACTCTCTAGTATTTCCCTGCTTTGTGCCAGTATTCTGCATTCACATCTTGGTGCACCAGGTTGAAATCTGGTCCCTATTTCCCTGTGGAGATATAAAAAATACCCTCTCCTTTGGTGGGTTAATGTCCCTTTCCCCAGGACGCATGTCTCCCCCCCCTTATATTTTTAGCTGTCTGCCATGTGTATCCCTAGATCGGGTCTGGCCCCTGCCATCCTACCTGAACAACACCCCAGGAAGTGTTGTATACAGTAGCTTTTACCTTAGGCCCCTTTTGCATTTTTTTTAAGCTTACCTTGGCAGACTCATGTAGTATTACTTTTCAATAAGGTACAAACAGACCTTGAACATTCAAAGCCAAGGAAAAATAAATCCACTGCCACTGAACTGACTCATAAGAATGCCACAAGACAGAGGTGAACAACTCCTGGGGCGTCCTGAATCTGTGCATCTCTGTGGAAACTGACTGCCTCAGGTTTCTCCCCTGAAGTGACTGGGGGATTTGGAACCCCCAAACCCTTGAACCATTGTGCCAGGAAGGCTACTTAAAGAATCTATGAACTCACTGCCACCAGGTAGAGTCAGATCATAGTAACCTTGTAGGACAGGGTCTAACTGCCGTGTGGGGGTTCTGAGGCAGGTAACTCTGTAGAAACTCATACAACCTTGCTGCAACTCAGTCAGTGTGAGTCACGGAAAAGCCACAACAGGATAGAACTGCGCCTGTTAGTTTCTGAGACTATACTAATTCTGTACAGGAGTAGAAAGACCCTCCTTCTCCCACAGAGTGGTTGGTGGATTCCAACTGCTGATCTTGCAGTTAGAAGCCCAACCCATAAGCCCTTCCTCCACCACCAGGGTTCCCTAAGATCAGACTTATCAGAATTCACTACCACTGAGTTGATTCTAACTCATCTGGACTCTATAAAGCTTTCTGGGACTGTAAGTCTTTAAGGAAACCGACCTGCTGATTTGTCTCCAGCTGAGCAGCAGTGGTGAGTTGAAGCCCTGATCTTGCTCCTACTGGCCCAGGCCTCACCCAGAGCACCAGCAGGGCTCCTTCCATTTAGACTTGCCATTCATGCACACACACAAAGACAATACAGATTGGTAGAATAAAACATCAGAGAGAGAGAGAGAGAGAGAGAAATTCAGTTGGGTGGGTGGGGAGGAAGCAGGCAGGACTAGAGAATACAAATGGTCACAGTACAGCAGAGAAAGCAGCTTTTATTTCCTGTGTGTCTGTATACAGTGTTAAGGTACAGAATGCATGTTGGACTACAGAGGACACCTTCCAAGGTTTGATAAGCATTGCATTAAGTGGTACCATTTGTGGTAAAGCTGGATCTTGGGGCGAATCAGAGAAAAAACCATGTTGAGGCCTAAACACATTTATCCATTTATAACTATCACTACACAAAACAAAGAAAAGAAACAAACAAGGCAAACAAAAAATTGTTTAAACTGATGGTCACCTGGTTCAAAAAAGAAAAAACAAATTGAATTTCACAGAAAGTACTGTTTTTGTGTGCTGGAAAATTATGCTGGAAATTTTGATCCTTAATAAGAATTTCATTTAGGTGATGAAAATACATTTTTCAAATATTAAAGAATTAAATTTCAGTTATCTTCAGTATTTACTTAGATGGAACATTTAATTCCACAAATTATTGAATAAATTATATTCACTTTTCTTTTCCAAAATCATTGGTTTTAATATTAGAGCAAAAATAGTTTTATAATTTTGACACACTATTTAATATAAGCAAGAGATCTTCAATAGTAAATTAGCAACTGTTTTACAGTGATGGGAGTAACTCATCTACACGGGAGAGTGAACCCCATTGCAATATTTCATTCATCTAAAATAACCCTTCAGACTAATGACTTCTTAGAATGCTTGCAGATATATTTTATGTGGTAACAGGTGATCCTTGTAATATAAACAGATTGGTAGATTCTGAGAAATAATCTAATCAATGATTGATTTTTAAACTATTCCAATGTCTAACTTAATCAGAGGTGGTTTCCATATTTTCTTTAGCATGTTTTTTCTACTGCAGTGAGTTCATGTATGGTTTTGTTTTACAGTATGGACTACTGTTACTTGCATGAGAGATTGGATGATCCTTCAAGATTTCTTGATCTTTTATCCAAGAACTAATATTTTGTTTACTAAAGTAAAGATATGTTAAGTGTAGATAAGGGGAAGGTAATTGTTTTGCTTTGTCAAAGTCCTTAAGAGATTATCCAGTTTGGGACAATCTTGAATATTTTACCTTCAGTTCTTAGATCTTTTGCTCCTCCAGGATCATAGCAATCATATCTTTTAGGGATAATCTTTTATTTATTGTATTATAAAATGGCTGGAATTATATATAGCAGCTTGTGGCAGGACTCCTTTGTATCTGAAAACCACTAAAATAATTATCAGTGAACACTGCCTTATCAGTAAACCGTGGTCAAGGATTTCACAGGCACTCTCAAAAACAATACCACGATTTCAAGTCTACTAAAGCGCACTTATCTTTTGCATGTAGGTTATTTCCTGGTTAAATTATAAGCTTCTTCAGTAAGAGGTAAGAAGTACCTTCAAAAGTCAGAATCAAGTAGCAAATCATCAGGTTAATCTGAATATGATTTTAAATATAATAATGGGGCTAATATTGATGCTATTGTCACATCTAAATCTAACCATTAATGTAATGAGGCTGCTCCTACTTGCCTGTATGGTAGCTAGATAATTGATTTTTGGAATGTACAGGAGCAGATAAACTGAGAATCATGGTTCTAAACTTGTGATTTAAGGAAATAAGTAGGCTTGGACTTTCCTCTTCAAATTGGCTTCATTTATTACTGCATTGAAATGCCTTTGACCCTCTCTGGGAGATGCACTTTTGACAACACTTGAGGGAGTGTTTTCATTGTTGAGCCTTGCTCCAAGAATCATTGGCTTTTCACACACTGAAAATGGAAAATAAAACAAACAAGCAATAGCATCTCCTTGATTTCCCTTTAGAAATGTATAAGTATGGGGAATGCTATAGTTGTACAATGCTAAGTGTATCTCACAGTAATTATAAAGACAAAGCATGAGCTAGCAGAACACATGCCGAAACCATTAAGAACACAGGGAGTGGATCCCAAAGAAGAGAATGTTTACAGTAGTGTCACTTGTCCTCTCATGCATGCACAAGTGTACACAGGTCTCCCTCCTTATGAACTGAATCGGGAGGGAACATTATATTTGAGAGAAGTGGTTTGCACATTTCTTTCACCTGGGAGACTCCTCAGAGCCAGTCCTTCCCTTTTCGGTAGAAGTTCACCCTCCCGCTCCATCATTAAGAAGCTGAAGCATAGTATTTGGCCTATAAATATGTTCTCAAATTTATTCCCACCTTATAATAGTTGTATTTATGTATGGACATACCTATGTCTAGACCTCTGCAAGTGCCCTTTGCCTTCTAGCTCTTTCCTCTATTTCCTTCCATCTCCCTCCTGTACCACCATGTTCCACCTTCATTGGTGTTTCAGTGTTTCTTCACAGAATCATTGTCTGCTTAATCCCAACCAGACCTCCTACCCCCTCCTTTCCATCGATTCCAGACCATTTGTTGCTCCCCCTCTCCCATCCATGTGTTTGTCCACACCCCCTTCTCCTCCCCTCTCTTGTGCCCCCAGGAATCATTGTTTGCCCAGTCCTTTCTGTGGCGCATTGGGTTTCCAGAGGGATATATTCCTGAGCATCACGTGTAGGCGTGGAGCTTGGACCAGCTCTCTTCCTCTTCCTTCTTGTCTTTGTCCCTGTGAGTGTGGGATGCTGGCCTCTCCCCCAACCTGTTCTCTGCCATGCCCACTTCTAGGGATGGAGTCCATCTGACTCTGGTTGCGTCTGACTCTGTAGCTCTCTCTTTCTTGTGTCCTTCCATATGTCCATGCTGTCCTCATGGTTAGGTGCTTCGTGGTAGGAACTGCTAGCCCATTCCAGTTTCTGTGGAGATGAGACCAGTACTCCCGCCCTGGGTGGGTCAGTGCCCCATTTCTTCTGTTATCCTTTAACTTTTGAACTCCCTTTTATCTCCTTATCCCCTCCACCCCCTCATCCTTCTCGCAGTACTGTGTTGCACCCAGCGTGTACCTCCCTGGGTTAGCCCAAATACTATGGTAGCAAGTGGACCTTGGGCCCTCTCCCTGGTGCTCCCTCAATACAAGAACACTTTGTTCTACGAATCTGGTATTCCTCGGGCTCCAACATGATCAATGAAGTAAAATGGGTGCACAAGCAAATGTGGTAAAGAAAGCTGATGGTGCCCAGCCATCAAAGGATTATATCTGGGGTCTTAAAAGCCTGAAGATAAACAATAGACCATTTTCTTGAGAAGAGAACACACCCACACAGAAGAAGCACAACAGCCAGCATGGCCACATAGTGGTAAAGGTCTAGGCAATAGACATCAAATGGGAAAAAAAAACACAACATATCACTGTGTGCACACATTCCCAAGGTGTCCACTGAGGACATGTGGGAGCATGGGCAAGAGTGGTGAAGAAAGCAGATGGTGCCCAGCTATCAAAAGATATAGCATCTGGGGTCTTAAAGATTTGAGTATAAACAAGCAACCATCTAGCTCAGGAGCAACAAAGCCCACCATAAAAGAAGCTCACTTGCCTGTGCAATCATGAGGTGCTGCAACAATCAGGTATCAGACATCAAAGAAGAAAAATCAAAATCAATGGACCAATTGACTCCCGATATTGCTGAAGACAGATGGATACAGAGGTAAACAGAGTAGAAGAAACTATGGTGTCCAGCTACCAAATGATTGAATGTCTTGAGTCTCTAAGACTTGAAGATAATTTAGTCACCATTCCATGCAGAAACAGGAGAGCCCACATGGAGGAATCACACCAGCATGTGTTATCAAGAGGGGCTGAAGGGAGCAGGTATCGAGCATCAAAGAACAAGAATCGCATCATTATGAATGAGGGGGAGAGCAGGGTGGGAACCTAAGACTCACTGTGGGGGAGGACTCACAGGGAGGAGACAGACCATTCAAAGGGGCAACCAGGCAGTGATGATGCATGCAAGTTTCCTCTAGCTCCTGAAGTCTTCCTCCCCCACAACCATCATGGTTCCAAATCTACCTTACAAATCCAGATGGACTGGAGAAGGTACACTGGTGGGGAGGGGAGCTGGAGGTATGGGGAAACCAGGATGGGTGAGCCCCTTTGTGCCAGTGGTTAGATTGGAGCTGCTGAAGGGGTGGAGAGGAGTTGGGATAGAGAGACAGAACCAACGGCAAGGATATACACATAAGCTCCTATTTGAAGGACGGGCATCAAAGGAGTGGGTTGGGGGAGAGGTCAGGCGTCAGACAGAACAATAATAATTTATAGAGTATTGAGGGTTGGTGGGGAGGGGAGATCAGGGGAAGAGGGGAAGGGATGGAAAAGTCAATACCAGGGGCTCGAGGGAAAAGACGGATGATTGGAGAATGATAATAGCAGCGGACATGTGAAGGTGCCTGGCACTGTAAGTTTACTTATGTATTGTGAAAAATGATTTACGAGCCCCCAATAAAATGATTTAATAACATTTCATGTCCCTGCTTTTAATTTGTTTTTTACTTGCTAGAAGATTTTCAGGTAAGGGACAATATTCGCATGCTCAGGTTAGGGACAATATTCGCATGAGAGTTAGAGGGAAGGTTTGAATGGAATGAGTGAATTTATTAAAGGAGCTCTTTGGGGTGCATTTCAAGCCCTGGGCGCCCTGTGGATCACACGTTAGGCTTCTAGCTGCCACGTCAGTAGTTGAAAATTGCCAGGCCCTGCATGGGAGGACTATGAAGCTTTCCATTCCTGTGATGTTTCACAGTCTCAGAAACGTACAGTGGTGGTTCTGCTCTGTCCTGTGCGGCCCTTAGGAGTCGGAAATGATGATGGCAATGAGGTTTTCCAGGGAGCGCTGAAGGACTCGCAACTTGCCTGAAGGCCACTGCTGGATCAAAAACGGAGCTTTCCATACTGCTAATGGCCACCCTCCAGTTAAGGGTTGGTTTTCTCTTTGTGCTGCCCCTCTACAGGTGACCTATCTCACTGCCACGCCCAGGCTGTGCCTCTGTTGCCAGGCCCCAAGCCAGGAGTCAATTCAATCATTGTGGGGTGTGGTAAGAGTAACCTACCCGTCTCCTCCCCTCCCCTTTCACTGTCTGCCTCTTCTTGAAAATTACTGATAAGAAAGTGTCTCCTCTTCCCTTCCATCTTCCTTTGTGCTGGGACGCTATTGATAAAATGATAAAGGAAATGTGTTTCAACTTTCTTTTGTGCTAGAAATTCTTTCATCTCCCTCTTTGCCCTTGCCTTATTCTACCTAGAAAAAATATTTTGACAAAAGATGGTATTAGGCATATAAAGATATAGATTTTGTGAGTGTCTTTTTAAAAATTTTAAGTTAAAGCATTACAGAATGAATGTGTAGATTGAATCTATTTTCCTAATAATTATGTGGTATTATTTTTGGTATCTTTTAGCTAGTAAACCCTTATGCAGATTATAAAAACAATAAACAAGCAAAGAAAGTCATCTAAGACAAAGTAATGAAATTTAATTTTGCTTTAAAATTGCCTTTGCATTAAATTTCCAGGGAGACACTTGTGTAATGACTTTGATAAATGTACTAAAAAAGCAACAATCCTCTTCTCACATCAGAAATGGCAGATAGTACGTCAAATTATGCATTTAATTATCACTTCATTTGTTTCCTACTTCATGTGTTGATCTCCGTACTCAAGAATCCTTGTGCAACTTGGATCTCTTGGAAGAGACTCAAAAGTATCCTCTCTCGGTTCTTGTTTCACTTGCAGGAAATATTTTCGACAAGAGATAATATTCAGTCAGATCCCGGGAAACAAGGTCCGGAAATGCCTATCATTGTGTATGCCAAAGTCAGAGACCCAATTGATTTAAGAAACTCTGAAGTTTGTTCTGAAACTTGGGATGGCAGGAAACAGTAGGGTTTGCTACCTTCAAACTGCTTCACGAATCTAGTGAAAGACAAGTGTGTTAGTACGGGTAGACTAGAGGAACAAATTTATAGGTACACATATGGATATAAGGGCATGGTTTACATACAAAAGGAATGGAACATTGAGAAAGCATCCCAACTCAGTCCAGTTCAAAGTCATAAGTCCGATATTAGCCCATATGCCCGATACCAGTCTATAATGTCTCCTTCTGATTCACGAAGCCACAGGTCAGTGGGTGCAGAATCCCAGCACTGGCAGGGGTCTCCCCATGGCTCCTCGATTCCAGGGCTCAGGGTCCATCAACAGCATCCAGTGGTGGCAGAAGCAACTCATCACCAGCAGGGGTCTCCATGTGGCCTCTCCAGCTTCAGTGATCTGACTTCATCGGGGTAAAGCTGTGTGCCTTCTCCTCTGGCTCCTCAAATGCTGCCATCTTGTTTTGTCTGTGATTCATCATCTCTGAGACTAACTCCCAACAACTGAAAGATAGCTTCTCATCTCCATGAGGGAAATATCGCGAGATTTCCCAAAAGTCTCAGGAGAAAGCCATGCCCACACGGAGGCCTCATTGGCTACTCGATGGCTATCTCCAGATTAACAGGCCAGATTCTACCCCTACATCTCAACCATGAAATTAAAATAAGCACATGACTGCCACAACATATAGCCCTTAAGCTATGTGACAGAAGCAAATCTTCACAATGTCTGGGAGAGATGAGCAGGCTTTTACCTATAGTCACAGGATGCAATTACTGCTCTGAAGAAGGCAAGCTCTGCATTGAAAGGGAGCTGCAGGAAGGAGATAGAGCTTAGTCAGGAATCAAAAGTAAAAATATGCTTTATTGATGTAGGGAAGAACTTTTGGAAAGGGATGGGATAACAGAGAAAGAGACAGGAGCATTTTAAATTCCTGGGCTGGTTCCAAGGTCTGAGAGTCAGGTCAGGCAACCTGTTAGTGAGGCTGTGGGACATATGTGGGGTATGAATGACCAGATTTTAACCGGGACACCATTGACCAGGTTGAGGATGGGGTTCTTGATTAAAAGTTTGGTCTGTATGGAACAACACAAATGTTCATAGAACACAAAAATAATATTGTAATATATTTATTTAATTTTAAAAAGCCATGAGTGGGGCGACAAATTGTTAAAAAGTGGGACATCTGGTCACCAGGTGCTGCCATTTGCAGGTTTCCATCAGGAAATGGCCTGCTAGCAAATCATCCTGTTTTCACAGACTTGCTTCCAGGAATGCTGGAGACAAGGGGCTGTGTGGACCCTGCCCAGAGAGAGAAACCTCCCTGAAGCTTTGGGGACAGGAGTTACAAAGTCTAGCAGGAGATTAGTCTTCCTGAGGGAATAGTGGATGGGGTGTGGCTTGTTTGGACTAGATCCAAACAATCATTAAAAAAAATATTATGCTTCCCTTTCCCTGGAGGTCATTAGACTAGCCCTGCTCTCATTGCACACCCTTGCTTATCTGAAGTAGGGAATGCTTCTGGGCCTGGCTTTGTCAGACTACCCATGCTGAGGCCCGTGCCTGGGGATTACTTCTTTCCTGGCTCCTCAGCTTCATGACATCGCTCGCCACCTTCCTGGGTTGGAACTTCCCTACTATTGAGCTAGAAAGGGCTTTTTACTTCATGGGAAAGGGTTGTTAGATTTTGGAGTTTTTAATGAGCTGAATATGAGATTATGCTATATTTTAGCATTTTTTATTAAAAGAAGGCTGACTCTTTCACTCCTATCAAGACCAGAGTCAGAGAAATGGTTCAAACAGAAAGAGTGAATGCATTTCAGGGGTACATTGGTATGGAACTACAAAGGGCCCACAGCTAGTTCACTACTGTAGTGGACTGCAGAGCTGGGTCTTTCCTATTGATGGCATACCTAATACTATTAGCTGGATTTCTGGCAGGTCCTCTGCTATTGGCTGGGTTTCTGTAGCATAGCTTTCCTTTCCAAGTATGTGTGCTCCTACACCTCAGACACCAACCTATGCCCTTGTTCTCATGTCCCAAATCAATCTATTCAGTCTATTCAGCCATCATGGGAAGAGTGTGAACAGCCTGTGTCTCCCCAACCAACCTTTTCACAGTCTCTTTTCAAGGTCTCTTCCATGGATAAGGAAATGTGTCTGCCTGCCCTTCACCTTCCTTTGTGCTGGAGAGATATAGGGGAAATGCTGTCTACTCTTCTCTTCTGGACTGATTCCTTCCATTTCCATTTCTTTTCACACTTCATCAATTTCAACTTAGCAACAAATTTTCCAAATATTATAACTGAAAGCTAAATCAAACTCTCTGTCATCTAGCTTATTCTGATTCACAGCAATCCCATGGGACAGGGTGCAACTCTCCCTGTGGCTCCAGACACTGTAACTCTACAAGACTAGAAAGCCTCACCTTTCTCCCACAAAGTGACTGCAGGTTTTGAACTGCTAGTCTTGCAGTTAATAATATGTAACCACTAAGCTAAAAGAGTTGGAGGCCTGTCATCGTCAGTTATCAATCAGTGCAATGCCATACTGCTAAGTCCTCTGTGAAGAAACTTTTAAAAGGAGTGACAGCTTTCTACTATTGACACTTTAGGATGGGTATAGGGTAGTTAGGGATGGTTTGCCGAGGAAGAGGCATTTATTTTCTGATTTCTAACGGCAGAGAAGAATCTTTTGTACAAAGAGAAAAAACATTTCAGAACAGGAGATGGGTTTAGTGGGGATACTAAGCAAGCGAGAAGAAACAAGAGCTCAAAGGAGCTGACACATGGAGCCCAGTGTTGAGAAGGAGGCAGGGGATTGTGAAACTCATGTGGGTACTGAAGGAAGTACGACACTTTGATTTTATGTCAACTTGAACTTGTATAGAGGTTGAGTACAACCTGCAAGTCTGGTCACTGTCTCGTGATGCTTCCTGGGAAATGCAGTCTTTTTAAGAGAGGCACTGGGGATTCCGCCCCTCTCTTTATTAAGGGCTTGTCCTTTCTTTATGCTGGGACCCTATGTCTTCCTCATGGGCATATGTCCATATACCTGTGATCCACAAGACTGCATCTACTTTCTTTTGATCCTCGTGCTTCTTGTTTCACATCTCTGGTCCTCAGCCTACAGCGAGATGAAGCTGATTGGGCTCCATTTAGTGTCACACCCGTGAACTTATGTGGCACTGGGCTGGGATGTCTTCTTGTTATAAGATTACTTCTTAATATAAAGCTCTTTTTATTATACATGTATGAGTGTAGTATTTTTTACCTCTAGACATACAGCCTAACACAGGGAATGGTTAGAAGTTTGCATTGTATACAATACAATCAAAAGCATGAAGGATTTTGTACACTAAAATGAAAAACTTCAAAATTATCCCAGATACTTAGGAAAAATTAGGAAATTAATTGTAAAAATGAAGAAGTGATTGGCAGACTATTGCAGAAGTTCAAGAAAAAGTATTCTAAAGATCCATGTTGCTTTTCTGTTGAAAGGCAGGAGATAAGTTTGAAATTAGAAGAAAAGGAATGGAATATGAATGGGGTTATTTGGAACTTCAACATCTGGTAACAGAAGGGAAAAGCAGGGATGAAGAAATCCACTTTCTTCTTTGGACATGCTAAGAATGAGATAATTTTCAGAGATACAGCGGTGATAAATCTGGTACAGTTGCATATATAATTTTCTCATGAGGAGGAGTGTTCACCTTTAGATAGATCAATCAGCGTTGATAGCTTATGCAAGTCTGAGAGGCAGAGTTGGCTGGGCTGCTTATTTTGAGGAAGGGGCTCAAGGTTTCAAGCCCCTCCTCTTCTTTGGGGGTCTTTGTTCTGCTTGTAGGAACATTTCTAGATAATGGACAATATTCAAACCAGAGTAAAAGAAAAGTGTTGAATGAAATGAGTGAGTTTAAGAAGAGGGCACTCCTGCATGGACTAAGACCCCTCGTGGCATAGAGAGTTGCACAATGGCCTGCTAACTACTAAATGGGCAATTCAAGCAGGATCAGAAAACCACAGGGGATTTTCCCCTGTCCCAGAGATTCTCATAGGAATCCACTCCATGGCAATGAGTCTGGTTTGGGGTACAGTACTTAAAGACTTGGGATTTAGTCAGGTGTTCAGTGGAAAAAAAACTACCAAAGGAAAAAGCAAAAATTGTTATTGTGAATTCCAAATTCTTTAACATGTAGAGGAAGGACTTGAAAAAATCTGATAAAATCCAGTAGATTCAACTGAAAATGCATTTTTGGGGTGCTTATTTTTTATATATATCACTTTATCAGGAGCTCATACAACTCCTATCACAATCAATACATATGTCAATTGTATGTAGACCACATTTGTACATTTGTTGCCACTGAAAATGCTTTTTTTTGGGGGGGGGCATCACTGCCCTTTAGTGGTGGGAGTAGGAGGCCCAGGCTTGCTGCTGGATTTGAACCTCCAACCCAGTGGGCCGCAGTTCTGAAAATGCTTTTATAGGAGGCAAGAAAGGAACATATTTTGCTAACGCTAACTATGAAGAATACTGTCAGGAGATCAAATGATGTGAAGCTTCAGAATTTTCATTATAAATGGAAAAATATTATTCCTAGAATTATTTTCATAGAAACTTAGGAGGTATGATAGATGATAAAACCCAAAGGGAAATAGGAGATATAGAAGGAATGTGACTTGAGGAAGTGCAGTCATTGAATAAAAGCAATTGTTTTGAGAAATTTGGATATGCAGAGGAGCAAAAGAAGGTTGAGGATTTTACTATTACTTTGGTGTTTAATACAAGTCTTGGTGGTATAATGGTTATGCATTAGACTGCTAGGTAAATGATTCACAGTTCTCTCCTCTATGGGAAAGAGACAAGATTTTCTACTCCCCTAAAGAGTTATCACATCACAAAGCCACGGAAGTTGTCCTACTTCATCCTGTTAAGTTGCAGTGAATCAGGATCAACTTGATGGAAGTGAGTTTGGTCTTATGTTTTTGTTGCTTTAAGATGACTTCCAAAGAATGTTCATATGATTTCAATCATCCAACAACAAAACTATCAAAGATAAAAAAAAAACACAACAGAAAATATCCAAACCAGTGTCTAATGAGTTCATTCAGACTCATAGTGGTCACATGTATTTTTCATAGAAATACTCTATATGATTTTCCTAAATGTAATTATAATGGACATAGATCACTAGGTCTATTAGTCAACAATATGGGGGATGGGTCTGAACATCAACTTTTATGTTAGCATATATGAGAGTATATGTCTCTCATGTGCTAAGAAGCAAAGATGTTACTTTGAGGACCAACTAGTATCTGACTCAAGCCATAGTTATGTGTGTGTGTATATATATATATATGTATACACACATATATATGATAATGAATACAATGACCAGATATGAATTGATGCACTTGAGTTTTGGGATTGTCAATATACAGGGAATACATCATGAACTGTCAGAAGAATGAATAAATTTTTGTTTGAAGCATTGCAGTCAGAATATTCCTTGGAAGCAAAAATGACAAGACTTTAGATATGTTATTGGGAGCAATTTGTTCCTGAAAAAGGATTTCATGGGTAGACAAGGATAGTAAGTTGAAAACCAGCATTAAAGAGGAAGACTCGCAATGAGATGCATTGACCCAGTGATTACAACAATAAGCTCAAACATAACGGTGCTTGTGACCATAGTTCAGATTGAGGCTGCATTTCCCTCTGTTTTACAGAGATGCACAATGAGTCCTAAATGACTTCTGACACATAACAACAATGTATTTCAGATTATATTCTATCACAAGGAAATGAGGAGGAAGCATGATAATACAGGGAGTATCTGTTTAAAATGTGTGTGTGTGTGTGTGTGTGTGTGTGTGTGAGAGAGAGAGAGAGAGCGAGAGATAGAAAGAGAAGAGAAATAGAATCCACAACAGAATGGAAGGACTAACTGTTTTGGAAGTAGGGACACAACTCTTAAAATGGAAAAGGGATAGTAGACAAAGATAGTACGTGAAAATATTCACAAGAAGATGATTATTTTTATCATTTTTCCTTAATGTATATAAACTTTAGTTTAGTTGACAATGAATTGAGTACCAAAAAGTTTAAAGAAACAAAAGCTTTAAATTGACTGATAGAATAGCAAAGTGGGTGTATCAATATTACTAGCTAGTAAATGATTCTATAGAAAAATATTGAGTGATACAGGGAGCATAAAAAGAAGGTGGCATACTTATCTGGCAGGGGAGATACCATGATCACGAAGGTGGTTTTCCCAGGGCGAGCCTTATCCTTTGCACCTCTGGTGTGCTTACCCCTGCGATTTCCCCAATGTGGGAAACTCGGCTGCATAATTTGTGGTAGCGGGGGACTGCATTTGCACTCCCCCTGATCCTTTCAAAAAAAAAAGGAAAAAATGGAAAGAGTCACTATGGAAAGAACTAGTTGACTTTCAACCATTTCAGGAAATAGCATATAAGCACAAACCAATGGTATTAAAGGAAGAACTTCCAACTACACAGAAAACATTAGCCCAAACCAAGACTCCAGGAATTTATTGAAAGTTTTGAAAGTTTCAACAAGCTGATAAAACACTGGGCAAACTTACTCCTCTATGCCAGAGAAATTGGAAGACTGCTACTTAGCCAACTGACTGGGAAAAAAAATCATATTTATACCAAATTTAAAAGAAAAGGTGAACTAATAGAATGCTGAACTTATTGAACAAAAGCATTGCTAAGACATACAAGTAAAATGCGGTTGAAGGTCTTACCACAAAGACTGTGTCAGAACATTGACCGGATGCTGCCAGAGGCTCAGGCCAGTTTGAGAAGAAGAAACTGAAGAAGAGATAATCATTGCTGATGCCAGGAGCATTGTGGCTGAAGGCAGAGAATATCAAAATGATGTTTACTTGTGTGTTATTGATTTTGCCAAGATATTTGACTGTATCCTAACAAACTTTGGATATGCTGGAAAAAAAGATTTCCTGAATATTTCACTGTGCTCATGAGGAACTTGTACAAGGATCAAGAGACAGGTTTTTAAAGAAAATAAAGGGCTACTATGGGATTTAAAATCAGAAGGTGTATGGGTCAGTGTGGTATTATCTCAGTATATTTATTCTGTCTGTATGCAGAGACAAATCAGACTAGTGGATTATATGAAGAAGAAAGTAATATCAGCATTGGAGGAAGGCTTATGAACAACTTGAGATATGCAGATGACACAACAATCCTTGATGATTGTGAAGAAAACTTGAAGGATTTCTTGATGAAGATAAAGGATTTCAGCCTTTTGTATGGATTACAGTTCAATGTGAAAAAGACTGAAATCCTCACAATTCAACTGATAGGTAACTTCATGATGAACGGAGGAAAAAAATTGAATTTGTCAAGGACTTTGTACTTGCTTAGATACACAATCAGTGCTCATGGAAGCAGCACTCAGTAGCCCATAAGACGTGTTGCAATGAGTAAATCTGCTACAAAAGACTTTAAAGTATTGAAAGTATCTAAAGTATCTTTAAAGTATTGAAAGGCAAAAATATTGCTTTGAGGAGTAAGATGCACCTGATCCAAGTTATGGTATTTTCAATCACCTCATGCATGAGATAGTTGGACATCTGGTAAGGATGACTGAAGAAGAATCCATGCACTTCAATTACGGTATTGGGGAAGAATTTTGAAAGCACCATTGTGGCAGTTACATAATCAATCTCCTGTCAACTTGGGAAGGGGTGGTGTCTTGCCTGTTAATCAGGTTTCAGCTTAATGACCTCATTTGGAGGTGCCACAGAGAAAAAGAACTCGCTAGAGGCCAAATACACTGATAGCTTCTGCTGGCAAAGCACAGTGAGCTGACTAGAGCCCTAGAACTGGAAGAGCCACCTGGAAAGTCCTACTAGTGCTGAGATGCTTCCCACACCCCTAGACCCACAAGACTTTCCCCTCACTGTCTTGTGGTCTTCCTCCATTTGGCATCATCACATGTGTTGTGTGAGTCTGAAGAGGACTTTACAGACTGGTATGATACATATGGGCTAATTATCAGACTTATGGACTTGATCTGCACTAGACTGGGACTGCTCTTTATATAAAACTCTTTCTTATGCACAAATGAATGTGTCTTTGGATTTGTTTCTCTTGCCAACTCAGACTAACATGACCTTGAACTGCCAAAAGGATGAGTATTTGCTGGAAGAAGCATGGCCAGAGGGTTCCTTAGAGGCAAGAATGGCACACCTTTTTCTAGCCCTCTTTGAACATGTTGTTAGGAGAGCCTAGTTCCCAAAGAAGAACATGATGTTTTTGGTTAAGGAGAGGGGCAAGGGCAGAAATGAAGTGGGATGCCTTCAATGAGACAGATTAACTGTAACAATGGACTCAAGCCCGGGAACAATTGTGAGGGCAGCCAGGACCAGGCAGTGTTTGATTCTGTTGTCTCTTGGGTTCCTATGAGGTGGAATCCACTCAATAGCACGGAACAACAACAACAGCAACACCAAACAATAGCAGCAACAACCAATTATAGACTTTTGGGACTGTTTTCACAAGTCAATTTGAAACATGTGGTCACGGATTTGAATTTAAAGAACTCAGTTATGTTTTCTTTATCCACCTGCCCCAACATGTTTTCTTATTCTTACCAAGACAAAATGACAAAAGTGGGTTCATCAGGGATGGAATTTGACCAAAAAAATATTGGATGTGGCATAGAAAATATGCAGAGTTATATGCCGAAGTATGCATCTGTAGACATTGGGGGTGCTCAAAAAATTTATTGAAAAAATGTATTATCTTTTCAATCTTTATTTCTGTGAACATTTTAAAGCCTTTTGAAGTTATAGAATACTTAAAGGGATATCAGGATACTTAAAGGGAGAGGAACAGTAAGGAGAGCAAAGGTTTTTGCTTTTGTATTTTTTAAAAATGTGTTTGGCTTATTAACTGTGTCGTGTTGTTTTTATTATTTCTTTCTTAGCACCAACACTGTTCTTATTATAAAGACTCAACAGCCATGTGGGGTAGACATTCTGGTCTTATTTTGTGGTTCCAGCCGTGTCTCATCTCCTTGCAAGTTCACATCTCTCTGCTATCCCTCATTCTCCTCTATTATTAGCCCTGTATCATTTAAGATAGCATTTACTTTATTTAGACTTGTGATACTGTTTTTGTATTACAACATTTTCTCTCTTCTGTTTTTTTTTTCACATTTACAATTCTAGAATTTTTACATCAAGGCTGTCAAAGGAATTCTGATTAAAAACCCTCCTTAAAAGTCAAAAGGATCTACATTGCTTTTTAAGGAAAGCCTTAAAACTAGGTAATAAAGAACCTTGAATAATTCTTTGGCTTGGTGGTCAAGGTTCTTTATAACCTAGTTTCAGTGTATGGGTATTTTGTATAGGTACTTTTGATTTTTTTATTTGTTTACTTACTGTTTTTTGTGTCACAAATTTTTCTGCTCTCTCTTCATATTAGCAAGACACCACCAGTGCTACAGTCTACTGTGGATTTTTTTTTCATTTTCAGTTCTTTTTCCTCCTACAAATATGCCTGGTACAAAGTCACTGACCACTGTACATCTCTATTTTGTTAAAGTAAATTTGTATTTTGATAGTTGATTTTCCTCAAAGTTGGGCATCATATTAAGTGCCTTAAACTTACTCTTTCTTAGTTTGACAAAAGTGATTTTTCACATTGTGTCTGTTTTCTTTTCAAACATTTACCATAGTAGCAATTTCCCATTCAACATTATGCACGTCTTGAAGACGTACATCAGAATGCTCTTTAGAAGCAAGGAGAGCAAGACTGTCCCATGTACTTTGAGCCTGCTAGCAGAACATATTGGTCTCTGGAAAAAGACGTCATAGTTGGTAAAGTGGAAGTTCAGAACACAGAAGGAAGACTCTGGATGGTATTACTTGATACAGTGGCTACAGGATCAGGCGGCAACATAACAATTATGAGGATGCCTCAAAATTGGGAAGTGTTTCAGTCCTTTGTACATGGGGTCATTCTGATGTGGAATTGCCCTAATAGCCCCTAACCACCACAACAACAACCACAATAACACAGAGAAGCCTTATAGCTTTCAGAAAGTCAGCTGCAATATTTCTATTAATAATTGATGAATCTCATAATAGTTTATGTGGTATCTGTTGGTCTAGTGCGTATGTATTAATTCCAAGTTCAGAGTCTCTCATCCAGCCGATCCGTGGGAGGAAGGTGTGGCTCTCTGCTTCCTTAAGGATTCACAGCCTCGCAGACTGTGTAAGGATGCTCCTTTCCATCTTGTGGGGTCACTCTGAGTGGGAAGTAACATGATAGCACCGGATAGGTTACTTAGCATGTGCTGCCTAGTATTATGGCTGATGGCATATGTCATTATAAAATCACCGGAAGAGAGACTTTCATTTTCCTTATAATCTTTTCTATAAAAACTTGCATAAAAATAACATGTGTTTTAGATAACTATTTGAAAATGACATGAACTCATAAAGTACCTAGTCAAGGACATATAGATGTTAACTAAGAACCACAACAAAACTCCACTGATCTCTTATCTTCTTAAGATACAACCTTAAAAGCAGTAAATATTCTGTTAATTAAAGCCATTGAGACTCTTGAAGCTACTCAAATATAAGTGTTTCATGAGTTTTTTGTTTTCCTCTCAGGAAAATGTAAAGAAAGCCAGACACACACAACCTTTCACTAATACTGTTTTAAAATGAATATACATTATGATAACTAATACACTTGAGGTTAAGTTGACCTGTGCTGTGAGTTATTTGATATTTTAGCAACTTTTCCCATAAAAATCAGTGTCATGTTGAAAGAGTAAACAAATTTCATTCCAATTAATTTGTACCAAACAAATCTAAAGAACACTCACGACGATTTCCTCTGTAAGGGCCTAGTACAATCGTTTTATAATAATTACAATATGATTTCTCTGTATATAAAATATTATTTACATTCTTAAAAATGCATCATTTGATTATTAATATAATCCTTCATACATGCTTTAGATTTCAAACAATTGAAGTATAAGTAACAGCCCACAAGTACCCTCTTTCTTCCTCTTAAGGAAGCATATTCTAGATTCTAACATACTCAATATAAAAGTATTATTGAGTCAGATTTATAGTTTAAGGAAAAACCTTGTGAATTTGCTTTGTATTCATATTCTAAATAAAAATAGGAGCAAGCAAATCCAGCTTCTATTCATTTTCCTTATCTTTTCATTCTCTTCCCTTGGTGGATAGTGTGGATATATCGGATATGATCTCATTCACCTATAGCAGTTCATTAGCATCTTCTTCCCTAGACTAAATAAACCTAAAATCTTCCACTTCAAAATTACTTGTCAATTAGATAAAAATAATATCTACCTGACCCTTTTGATAAGTACTTGCTAAAATGAACACAGAGAATTTTTGTGTCAACTTTTTTTTTAATTTTTAAAAAAAATTTGTGCCAACTTCTTAATACAACATTTTCCTTTAAAAGCTTTTACTATTGTACATAAGTAAATATATTTATATTTAGCAATAGGGAAAATATCTATGTACATATATTTATATGTTGAGTATCAAAATGGCAGGTGGACATCAGGCCTCTACTTCCATACTCCCTCAATGCATGAACACTGTGTTCTAATACCTTGGCATTCTGTGAATCTCACTTTCCCAATACAACCGCTGAAGACAAAATGGGTGCATAACAAATGTGGCAAAGAAAGCTGATGGTGGCCCAGCCATCAAAAGATATAATATCTGGGGTCTTAAATGTTTGAAGACAAACAAGTGATCATCTGGCTGAGCAGCAACAAACTCACATGGAAGAAGCACACCAGCCTGTGTGCTCTTAAGGTGTCACTGGGATCAGGGATCAGGCATCAAAGACACAGAACAAAAAATTTATACCAATATGAATGAAGAGGAGTAGAGGGAAGACCCAAAGCCCATCTGTAGAAAATTGGACATTCCCTTACAGAAGGGTCACAAAGAAGAGATGAGCCAGTCAGGGTGCAGTATAGCTCTAATGAAGAAATACAACTTTCCTCTGGTTCTGTAATGTTTCCTCCCCGACCCCCGCTATCATGACTGCAATTCTATCTTACATGTCTGGCTAGACCAGAGCATGTACATGGTTATAGATAAGAACTGGAAACAGGGAATCCAGGATAGATAAACCCTCAGGACCAACAATGAGAGTAGCAATACCAGGAGGGTAAGGGAATGGTGGGAGGAGATGGGGGAACCAATCATTCTGATCCATATATAACCCCATCCTTGGGGCATGGACAATAGAAAAGTGGGTGAAGGGAGATAGGTGAGTGTAAGACATGAAAAAATAATAACAATTAAAAAACTATCAAGGGTTTATGAGGGAAGGGTGGGGATGGGGGAGAGAGGGAAAATGAGGAGCTGATATCAAGGACTCGAGTAGAAAGAAAATGTTTTGAAAATGATGATGGCAACATATGTACAAATGTGCTTGACACAATGTATGTATGTATGTATGTATGTATTGTGATAAGAGCTGGATGGGCACCCAATCAAATGATTTTTTAAAAAGAGCTTTTGCGGAAAACATAAAACATGGACTTATATATAGGTGCAGTTTGTACCATGTTCTCTAACTCTCCAGTGAAAATAACAGAAACTATAAATGAAATTTATCATTTAAAGGATGCTCATGTCATATAAACTTAATTGTATGCACTCGTCACCTGGGGAGCATCTAACCAGATTTAAAAGCATAGAGCACCTTCCATGAGACACAGTCACAACATAATGAATTATAAGTTCCTGCTATATCTTAAAGAATAGATTGCTCTTTTTGTATTATGAGTCTATTATGCATTTTGTGGCCTTACTGAAAAGAAACACACACACAAACAAACAAGGTGACTTTAAATGATAGAACCTTTCTCTCAGTGTTGAAGAAATTAAAAGTCAGATACCAGGATGTCAGCACAATCTGGAGCCTCTGAAAGAAAGTGTCTCCTCTGTTTCTCTTCTTGTCTCTGGTCATTGTTCTCGAACACTTCTTAGCTCTCTTTAATTTCGCTGTTTGTTGCTCTAGTCTTTACTACTGTTTTCACATGAAGGTCTCCTTTTTGGGTTTGCTTGTTTCTTAAGCAAACTTTCTCATAAGCATATCTATCCTCAGATTAGGACCCACCCTAATCCAATATGACTTTATCCTAACACATATTAGAAGATCCTCTTGCCATGTAAGAACACTTCCATTGTTATAGTGGTTAGAACTGGAAACATACCTTTTGGGGATACATACCTCATGTCCATGGATATAAGATAGGACCATTTGAAGGTTTCTCTTTTCACTTCAAGATAGAAAGTGCTATTTACTTGAGGTCTCTTACACTGGGGGCTGAGGGAATGAAAATTTAAATCTTATAACATTACTTTTTATGAACATATTGTGTTATTTAGTATAAATTTGGTCGATATCACTGTGATTTAAAAGGAAAAGGATATGCAGAACACAAATACAGAGTCACTTGAGACAAGGAAGTGATTGGAAAATATATCTTTCCAATTTTTGAAATTTTACAATTTCTTCTTGCTCACCTCTTCAAGAACAATGGAGGAATTCTGCTAGGATTTCTATACTTTTCACTTAACAAACAAACAAACACTTTTATTGGCATTCCATCCCCATATCATACAATTCAGTAATTCAATCATATAAAAAAAGGAGTTGCACAAGCTATACCACAATCAATTTTAGAACATTTTCCTCAATGCTCATTGTTATTCATGTCATTTTTTTCAATTCTGGCAACCATGTAAACAACAAAATATTTGCCAATTCAACAGATTTCTTATGTGCCATTGGGTATACTCTTCATGCAGTATGGCCATAATTGTTAATCTTCAAGGTGTTCCTCTGCCACTAAAATGAGCTCAATATCGCCCCCCTGAGCAAACACTCATGGTAACCATAGGTCAAGTTGGTTTTTATCTTTCTTTCTTTTCCTTTGTGTAGTAGTTTTCTTATTATAAAGTTATATATCATACACTTCTGTAGTTAAACCACTTCTTAAGAGTTGTACGTTCCTCATCATAATCAGCTCTAATGATCCCTCCCCGCTCCGCATCCACAGAGAACTCTCCTGCCCCTGCCACTCGCCCAATAAACCCTTCATCAGTTGGATTTCCTTTTCCTTCACTACTAGTTACTCACTCCCTAGTTCAGTCATGGGCCTGAAAGAGAGGGTCAGAACTGAGAAGGAAAAGCAAATTTCCATTCCTTTCAATTCCTAGAGAGTAAGTGTCCACACTAACAATGGGGATAAATAGAACGTAACCCTGGCATAATTTTATATTATAAATATCTCAGATGTTACCAGAGATTCGGGTTCTTTCCATCCCCCAACAATGATGCACTTCAAGAGACACAGGCGGGATTTTCCACAGAAGTTTATTGAGAACCTCGGAGGGGAAGAAAACCTTCCCCCAGCAACATGATCTTTCTGGATATGTTCGCACTTCAGGTCTGTCAAACATGGGTCCTTAAGCACTCACTCCTGGGGAAGATTCCACAGGGTACAAGACTCTTCGACTGTGGTGTAAATGAGTTCTGAGAACAGTACTTCCATAGAGTACACAGATGCTGTGCGCACTCTTTCTGGGTTTCTCTCTACCTGGCCTCCCAGACCCTCTCCTCTCAATGGACTTGGTTTCCTTGTTCACTTCTGTTTTCTGAATGTTCTTTGTGACCTTTGGAAGAATATGCTGCAAACAGTGGTGTTAGGTGTATATTGCCACTATTGTGAGGTGGACTTGCGTCAGTGCCA
Source organism: Nesogale talazaci (assembly GCA_004026705.1). Classification (NCBI taxonomy): domain Eukaryota; kingdom Metazoa; phylum Chordata; class Mammalia; order Afrosoricida; family Tenrecidae; genus Nesogale; species Nesogale talazaci. The sequence goes on along the minus strand of PVJH01004744.1, from coordinate 79,943 downwards.
ACTTGAAGTGACTCTGGGTACCAAAAATGGGACACCAGTTGGCTGCTGGCTTGCTAGATTATTATGTAGGAGCCCTTTCATGGAGCCCTCAATGCTCACTGTTGGATAGAAAAGTACGACACAGCTTTAATGTTATACATGTGGCAAACAGAAACAAATCAAATTGAACCTACTATGGAAATGTCCAACTTTCAATTAGTGAGCCCTTCAGATGGGAACTCTCCAAGGTTTGACCATATTAATGATCTCACCAAAGAATGATATGCATTACCACCTCATGTCTGTTTTGTTATGGTGATGTATTTTGTTCATTCTATTACACCAAGTGTTTAACCTATACTCTTTTCTGCCTGATCACATAGAAAAGGTAGACTGCAACCACTTTAAAATGATCTCCTTTGGATGCCTGAACAACAGGGAGGATTGTTACTCATTTGCTGCAAGAAACTCAGTCATTTCTGGCTTTCAATTAGAGAATGCCTAGGGGCTTTCTTAGGAAGATGAAACACAAGTTGTATCAAGACTTGATGAACCACTTAATATTTTTATGGTGATAATTAGAAGCTTGGACATTGTAAATACTAATTGGAAATATACGTGTAGGCTATGTTTAATCTGCACATAAACTCTAATTTCCCTTTCATTGTAATTGCATCTTAGGGTGCTCACTCTTTTTGACTCCTTGAAAAGTCGATCGGAGAGGAAGATCCAGAATTCTGAAATGTTTAGTGCCAATTATTTTGTTACTTTGTAAATATGCTTTCTCAGATATTCTTTCCAATATTTGTTATTAAGTGATTCATAATCTTTTGGGTAATAATATATATATATATATAATTAGGGAGGGTGCCATAATTACAGGCATCACATAACAAGAACTGCGTTTTTATTTTATTTACAATAAAATTACATTAATAAATTGTTTTTTAAAAAATACAAATATCTAGAGCACTTTTGAGAGTGATTTTCAACCGTGTGGTAAATTATATTTAAATTAGACATTTTAAACAGATAAGAACCAGGAAAATATACATCTTACTTGAAAGCAGAAGATTGGATGAAGTATGGCACAGGAATTGCATTGCAGTTTAAATACTCCTCTGATTTACATTTAGATGCATTAATTTAAAAAATTAAACAGCACAGTGTTCAAGTGAGAATTATAAAAGACTGGAATTCTTAAAAGCCTACCACCATGGTTCATTTACCTTGATTTCATTCCTAAATGCAATTGAGAAAGAAATGTTTTAAGTGTATTTTATTAAAAGAGGAGTACTGGTGGAAATGTCTAGGTCAGTGAACAACAAGAGGGTTAATAGAAGATTCGGGTATTTTCACAAATATCTTTCTCAGTTATGGGGGAGGTGGTTTCAAAGAGGTCAGGATCTCTTCCAAAGAGAAAGTAGCTGTCAGTGATTTCTACCAGGGCCCGAATAACAGGCCGTGCACAAGCATGACTATTACAGGAACTTAACACACTGCTGCTTTATGGCAAACTTTCTTACTTCATTAGAAAACAACTGAACAATGTCCTATTGGAGTAAGCACATAATGATGTTTGGTTTAGTATCTTCTAGAATTTATCACTTGATTATGTCAAATAATGGGCTAGATAGTTATTAACCACTCAGTTATTTTACAGACTATGTAAATTTTCTTACATTGATTATGTGCGTGTTTGAATCCAATAGGCCAGAACCTGTTTTGTGGACAAAGGATGGAGGAGAATTACCAGACCCCGATCGAATGGTTGTGAGTGGTAGGGAGTTAAATATTCTGTTCTTGAACAAAACGGATAATGGCACGTATCGATGTGAAGCCACAAACACCATCGGCCAAAGCAGCGCAGAGTATGTTCTCATTGTACATGGTAAGTACAACTTTGAAATCACTATAGAAAAAAAGAATGTGAGAGCTGGGAGAGTTTCAACTGATCAAACTCTATAGAATAATAAATGAAATTGTACCTGGTGAGTACCACCTTGAAATCATTAGAGCAAAACAGAATGCAAGAGCTGGAAGGGTTTCAACTTATCAAACTGTATAGAATAATAAATGAAATATAAAAGGCTTTCTTAATTTTTTCTCCAGAAGGACTTCTCATAGTTGTAATTATCTCCAAGGTTCATGGTTACTAAGTTCTAAGCCAGGATACTGAAACAATATCATAATATACATGAAAGACAAAAAAAATATTCCTGGAAAATTTTATTTATTCATTTATTATAAAGTTATTTGTATACGTTTGAGGTTGACTAGGGATTTATATTAATGATTATCTTTAAGTTTTAAAAACAAATGGCATTCATTCTATTTGATAATCATGAAAATGTTACTTCTCTTAAGCTTTTATGGTCATGCTATGATAAAGCGTATTTTATAAGTTCTATAGTTAGTTTCCTGAAAATAACTGTCTGTAATTGATATATACCAAAATTGAGGTTTATAATAAGAATAATTTACATTCTATGAGGTATAATTTGAAATTTTTGCAGATAATTATCTCTGGACTATAATTATCTCATATTCGAAGTAACTAGCATGAGGGAAGCATGTAAAGAGAATAACTATTTTTCCTTTTCCAAAGGTCACACAGAGCTGTTGAAAGGGATTAGATGGAGATGCCCCTCGGAGAGACTGATAGAGACTGTGAAAGGATGCAGAGGGTTTAGTGTCGAATTGACCAAGGAAAGCTTTCCGAGGGCTTGCATTGTTTCCCACACAGGCTTATAATATCTGAAGTTTGTTGGGGTTGCCTTCTCTCTAGTCCGCTCTGACACACGGTGACTCAGTGTACTACTGAGCCAAAACTTGATCCTCCTCATCCTCAGAATCTTTGCTTTCTGAGTCACTCCTTCAGCACATCCCATTGAAGATCTATTTTTCACTGACCCTGTGCTTTGCCAAGAATGACGTCTTCCTGTAGAGATGGATTGCTCCTCCTCACAAGTTCAAAGTACATGAGACATCCTTGCTTGTAAGAACCATTCTGGTTGGACTTCTTCCAATACAGTTTTTTTAGTCTACTGACAGTGTGTTGTACATATTCACAAGCATCAATTCTCCTTCCATCTTCTTATTAATTTTCTAGCTTTCACTTGCATAGGAAATTGAAGTAATGATAGTTGGGTAAGGTACAAGTCCTCACAGTGGTATCTTTGCTCTTCAACACTTGTAAAGCGTTTTCTTGTGCAGAGTTACTCAACTTATAGTTGGCAACGTGGAGGTTTTACTGATTTTTTTTTTGCAGTTTTTTCAGTCTGTGTAATGAAGTCTGAAGCCTTTAATCTTCATTAGTGAATTTTTGAAATTCTCTTTACAATCAGTAAGCCACCTTGTGTCCTCTGCATATTGCAGGTTATTAGCAAGTCTTCCTCCAGTATTGAGGCTAATCTTCTTTATGGAGGCCGGTTTTTCAAATTGTTTTTTCAACATGAAGTACACTGAATAGGCATACTGAAACTATGCAATCCTGTGCACATTCTCTTCCTATTTGAAAGCAAGCATAGAAACTTTCAGTACTTCAATTTGGACTTTAAGTTTTTCCTTCAGTTTCTTCAGTATGAAAAGTGCCTACCATTTGGTTTTATTTTGGCTTTCCAACCCCTGCTCTTATATTTTATTTTGTCTCTTCTAGCCACCTTTTAAAATTTTCTGTTCAGCAATTTAGCTTTATTATTCCTTCATTTGCTGTAGCAATTCTACATACAATAAAATTGTTCAAAGTATCTTCTAACAAAGGTTTTGGTCTTTTTTTTCCCTATCTGTTCAAAGACTTTAACTTTTGAATGTATGTTATTTCCAAATGCTATCTCTCAACTGGTCTGGCCTTTATTCATTAATGTTCAGTGTGTTAAAATATTTTTGAGATAGATTCCAAACTCACTTGGAACATGCTCAAAGTCCTGCTTTGATTCTTCTGAACTTGGTTTAATTTTCTTCCGTTTGAACCTCTGTAGGAGCAAAGGTTGGCCAATGCCACCATTGGCCCATTGCTTTATTCTTCCTCAAAATACTGAGATTCTCTATTAACTTTTTCTACACATATAGATGGTTTCACACAGTAGATGTCTTATATTGAGTTGCTGTTCATGAGAATCAGTCATAAGTTATTAGTTCTCACTGTAATTGAATCAATTCCAACTCATAGCATATCTATAGAACAGGATATAAAAAACTTGGGGTTTTCTGAGACTAGAACTCTGTGAAGGAGTGGAAAGTTTCATTTTACTCCTGGAAGATGGTTTCGGCATGCTAACTTTATGAGTAGCAGCTTAATTTATAACCACTATGCTATCAAAGTATGAAAGTCTATCTAGCTGGTCTCTGGTATCATTTCTGTCACCAAGACCAAGATTTCTGACTGCCAATCATCTTCATTTCAATGTTCACATTTCAATCACCAGTATTTATCAATATAGCTCGATGGTACATTTGATCAATCATCCATCTCAAAGAGCATTCTCTACTATTTCCTCCAGATTCTATAATTTATTTTAATGGATACTCAGAACTAACAGACAAGTTCATTTAGAGCCTTTATTGTTGTCATTAACAAGTTATAATGTAGCTGATAAATGACCAGGATAGAGTTTTTCAGTTAGGACATGATACAAAGTTCTTTCAGGGCTATTAAAATTTACTTGAGAAAAAGTTTAGAGTTGTCAAGAATTTTTGCTATCTTGTTTGGATACACAGCCAATACTCATGGAAGAAGTAGTGAGATATCAAATGGCACATTACATTGAATAAATCTGTGACTCAAGACCTCTTTAAAGTGTTGAAAATCTAGGATGTTTCTTTAGGATGTTCAATGGGGCACGTGGTACACGCCATGGTGTTTTCAATTGCTTCCCATGAATGTGAATCCTTAACAACAGATCAAGAACATTGAAAAGGATCAAAGCATCTGAATGATAGTGCACCATGAACTATCATAAGAACAAACAAATTTAAAAAAAAGAAAAAAGAAGAAGTAAACCAGGGTGGATGTTGATATTTTGTCTCATATAATTTGAACATGTTGCCAGGAGAGGCCAATTCCAAGGTCCTCAATAAGAAGGATCCACGCAGTGGTGCAACAGTGGGCTCATCCAGAAGAACAGTGAGAATGATGGTGCAGGGCAGAGGGTGTTTTATTCTGTTCTACATAGGGTCGTTATGAGTTGGAAACAACTAGATGTCACTTAATGACAACAACAAAAACAATAAATGCCCACAGGACATGCCGCTCTGCTGTAAGCCACAAATCACAACTCCACAGCTCTGGCTCTATAAATCTGTAAGTCAGCTCCCCCAATTAAGTGCCCACATACACCCCCATGCACAAGCCAACCTCCTGCCCCAGCTGTCAGTTTTACTTAGTCTGTGGTCTGGAAGTTGACCACTGTTTTATGTCTGCCTCCTGATTCTGCTGATGTCACAGCTATTTTCTAGACCCCGGAGGTTCATGTCTGGAGCATGTGATCCACTCCTCGCTCTTGTTAGCAATACAATTCCCTCTGCTCCTGATTCTCAGACATCTCATTTAATGCCCACTATGAGGGCAATCCAATGGATCCTATTAGCAATGAATCCTAGCAATACCTTCCCTACTTTTCTTTCTTTCTTTTTTAATCATTTTTTGGGGGCTCATACAACTCTTATCATGCTCAATACATACATCCATTGTATGTATTGACTACATTTGTACATTTGTTGCCCTCATCATGCTAGAAACATCCTCCCTCTAGTTAGGGCTTTGGTATCAGCTCCTCACATGAGGCACCTTCTAATACTTTCTTACTGAGACACGTTCAGAAAATGTTTATTTAATGAGTGATATAGAATCTTTGACTAGACAAACCACAGTGTAATTTACTGTCCTACAAACAATTTCAAACTAAAGAAATCAGTAAAAGTATACATAAATTTGACTATTAGCCTTCCTTGTAAGCATATAAATATTATCCTATGTCTGATAGCATTTTATTTTAGGATAGATCTTGAAAGTTTCCCTTTGAAGATGGATTTTATGCCATTCCTCTTCAATATGTCATTCCTGTAATGGGAGATCATATGATTGTCTGATTCAAAGTGGCAAATGACAGCTCACTAATATCTAGGTTACCTATCTTCAAGCATTTCATTTCATTTTTGACACTTCCAATTTTTCTGGATTTATACTTAATGCATTCACATTCTGATTATTAAATGATGTTTTCCAATGTTTATTTTTCTTTGGAGCCATAGTTTATCATCAGGTAAAGATCCCTCCCTGCAGTTTGCTTCATCCACATCATTTAGGTTGCTTTTGTTTTGCCAGAGTGGCTTTTCCCTTGTCATATTCTGCGTACTTTCCAACCTGACAGACTCATCCTCTAGCACTCTATAAACCAAGCTTCCATTGCTATTCAGAAGGACTTCACTAGCCCTTATTTTTTCACAACTAGATTAATGCTGTTTTCCTCCCAGTCTGTCTTAGTCTAGAAATTTTGCAGAAGAACAGCCCCCGTGGGTGACCCTCATGGTATTTGAAATACCAGGGGTATCCCTTCTAGAATCACACCTACACAGCAAACTGGCCAGTGAGTGCTGAGCTGTGCAATTGTGTAAAGTATAAGTCTTTGAACTTATTTGACCCACTGCTTCTCTTTCTCAGAACGCCCTAGACATTAAAAACTATGGTACTACATAGTTCATAGCTCAGGTTAAAGTGTAGGGATCTACTTTTGCAAGGAGCCCTGGTGAAATAGCCCAGTTGAAATAGCTTTCAACTGCATGAAACCACCAGCAGTGTCTCAGAAGAAAGACTTGACTTTTTTTTTTTCATCACTGTCCTGGTGGGAGTAGGAAGCCCAGCCTTGGAAAGATGCAACTTTTTACTCCTATAAAGAGTTACATCGTCAGAAAACTCACAGAGGCGGTTCTATCCTATCTACTGGGATTGCTCTGAGTCAGAAGTTACATGATGGCAAAGCGTTTGTGGTGCTTCTTCTGTTTGTTTTTATCAAAATGAATGACCTTGTTGCAAACTTTCTCCAAATAGTTTGTAGAACTGAACTTTGATTCATTATCAAGTTTAGTTTAGATTTCAAATTTTACTTTATGCTAAGAAATCAAGTCATGCTATTTGTGCGAGTTATTAATTTTGCTGCAATACATATAGTAGAAGGGAAATTGATGTTAAATTGTGACTAAAGTGTTTTTGTTTTAAGACTTTATTAGTATATGTATTTCAATTTTTAATATGACTATTGGTAGAAAAATAGAGGTACACAATGGTTGTACTGTGATAATACATAGATATCTTGAAGGAGCCTGAAACGTTAAAATGTAGCATCTCATGAATGGTACAAAGTGCAAATATTACATAAATATCTATTCAAATAATAATTATCATTTATTATAAATGTAGGGAAATTCCTATAGACATCCTAGACATTTTCAAGTCAAAGAATTCTTAACAATTGAGCCAACAGGGTATGTAATACTCTTGGAGTAAGATCTAAAAGTACCTTTCAATTTATGCATATTTAGATGTTCAATAACATAAGGAGGGTGAATCATTTTCACCCTTACATTTCTAAGTATTTTCTCACCTAATAGCTACTTTCTTAATATAAACTGGGAACATGTTGTATATGGCATGCCATATTGTGTCAAAAGTAATGTGAATTTAAAAAATAAGGTAGAAAAATAGTAAAGAGTGGCAAAAATATCCATCAATATTCTTAGATGAATACTTTGTCATTCATTTTAAGGTTATTCAAGTGAGAAAATTTATGTTTTCCCAGTGTTTGCAAGCTAGCCAGCAGCATGATTTCCTAAATAGCCCTGTTACCATTAGCTAGTTGGCAGTTGACATATTTTTAATAAATACTTCTCTAAGCACTTTACGAGAAGTCATTTTTGACTTTGCTTTCTGAACTACAATTCATCAAAAGCACCCCATGGATTAATACTCTTCATGCTGCTAGATAAATGCTGTGAAGTTCAGCAGTAGTTTACCTAGGATTATTGATCCACGTAATGAAAGGCTTGATGAAACAAGTGAAACTATATTACACTCTGTGTAAAAGGGCTCCAATTGGGTTCATTACAAAATAAAGCACACCCTCCCTCACCTCTTTTTTGGCAAACCGGATATAGTGTTTCATTAGTCAATGGTTGCATAAATATAAAAAGCTGCTCTCTCCTGTTAATGGTCTGGCTGTTTCAAAACCCTACCAAATGATGAGGTGTGAGTGGCATTTCTATCTATCATGAATGCTGTATCCATTTAGAAATGGAGTGGTAAGTGATCATTTCTGAGAACTCTACCCTTTATCTTTTATACCACGGTTGATTTTACATTAGCTGTGATAATTTAATATAGGTCTCGTACAGAAGGTTTTTCTTTTTTCTCTCCATGAGCTGAGACCCGGGCCTTGGACTCTCTCTGAGCTCCCAGGCTCTATTGATTCTTAAAATGAGATTCTTAAAATGAGCACTTTCATGAGAAATCATCTGCCATCTAGTTGCTATATTAGTTGTTAAACTGCATACTATGTGTGTCAATGGAATTACATTATTTAAATGTTATCATGTCTAATTGTTAACAGCACTGACATTTTGTGTTATGGACATTAGAGGGTGTTTTGTTTGCTTGATGGGATTTTGCCCCTCCTTGAATCCTTGAACTTTTCAGCTTTAGGGCTACACATGGTAATTGGAACAGGCAATCCAAAATTCGCCTGAAAAATAAAATCTAGTGAAAGTTATCACACAAATAACTGTAGGATAAAGCATGACATTTATGAAAACTTTGTTCTATGGAGACTTGCTAGAAAGCAACATTTTCATTATCAAGTTCTGCAATGTCTCAGTTAAATTAGCAGCCGTGGTCAACATTTTCTGTGAGTGCAACATGTATTTTTGGTTTTGCTTTTATAAATAACATTGAAGCCCCCCCTCCCATTTGTTATTTGATAGCATGCTATTCGTGTTTGTTTTGAGTGACTGATTACTTCTGTATCCCTAACTGCCTTCAAATATGCTGTTTCATTGTTATTCTGAATTTTGGAAAAATTGTAACAAGAGGGAAAAAAATCCTTCATTAAGTCTATTGATTACTACTCTATGGAGTACAATAGAAACACGAGGTTGTCTAGTTCTATAGAAGCTTGACATTCCCACAAACCTGGTGGGGTAGTTCAACTTGAACTTCGAGGATCCCTATGAGTTGGAATCAGCTGGAGGGCAGTCAGGTTGAATTTCAATTTTCACATACTAAGAACAAAGGTCCTCGGAAAGGCTCGAAGATGAATAGTTTAAAGTTTAATGCTGGATATATATAAACATCCAAATAATTGTACTACAAAGTAGAGGGACTAAAGGAAGGTAGGTATGCTAATTATGTAGGTGTTAAAAATTTGAGCATGTTGTTAATGTGTATGTCTGGAATTGTTAAAAGAGTAGCATAGGATTTCTGAATCCTGCCTAGAACAATGGCATACCCCATGAATTGAAGAGCTCAGCAAAACAGCAGGTACATAAACAAGAAACGCACTGCCAACAAGACAATACTGACTCAAAGTCCCCTTCGATAGGGATCCTGAAACTATGTCCATTTTTTGGCATCACTGCTCTCTGGTGGTGGAAGTGGGAGGCCCAGTCTTGCTCCCGGAGAGCTGCTGCTGAATTTGAACCACCAAGCTAATGGGCCGCAGATCCGTACCCAACCACTGTGCCACTGGCTCATCCCACTATGTACATTTGTATGGGAGTCCATAGTCTTATCATCTTCCCGCTGAGTGGCTAGTGAGTTTTAGCTTCTGATCTTGTGTTCAGCATGTTTTATGTATAAGTTTATACATGTGTATATAGCCTGCATTTATGGCTCTAGTTTTTAACTCCCTAATAAGCAGAAATCTTATTGGAAATTATGCTCTATATCCCTTGTTTCTGAAACCCGTGACTATCAATTCAGTTGACTGATATTAGCCCTTCATGACAGAGTTGACCTGCTGCATGTGATTTGCAAGGCTGCAAATCTTCCCCCAAGCTGACTGTCACAACTTGTCTCCACAAAGTACCCAAGGGGTTCAAGCTGTTGACATTTGGATCAATAACCAAGCTCTTAATTCTTGTGTCAACAGGACCTAAGTAGTGCCTAACAGATCAGAGGCAATCAAGAAATATTTCTTTAGTAATCGAGACTCCAACTTTCCCACTCTACAGCAGAAACAATATTTTAATAAAATTATACATTTATATCTATAATTTCAGAGGATGCTGTGGAAGGATATACTATTTAACCACAGAATCTTTACATACATAATTGCTAATATGTTGAGTTCTTTTTGTTTTGTTTTGTTTTGGGAGAGCATCACTGCCCTCTGGTGGTCGTGGGAGCTACCCAGCCTTGCTCTCAGAGAGTTGCTGCTGGATGTGAACCGCCAAGCCTGTGGGCCACAGTCCTGCACTCAACCACTATGCCATCGGGGCTCAGCCCTATGTTGAGTTCTTTTTTGTTTGTTTGTTTTTTGGGCATCACTGCCCTCTGGTGGTGGGAGTAGGAGACCAGTCTTTGCTCCTGTGGAGCCGCTGCTGGAATTGAACCTCCATCTCAGTGGGCCGCAGTCCCGCACCTATGTTGAGCTCTTAACTAACTCCAATGTTGACTTTTTCTTTACCATTATATCTCGCTTTCCAAAAACTGACTCTAGCAGTCCAAGATTTAACCCAGTGTGCCACCAGGGCCCTCTCTCCTGTAGTATATGACAGTTCTCCAAGAAAATGAACAAAAATATACTGGAGAAAGTAGAATTGCCCTGTTAGAAATAGCTGACAATGAGCTGGGGTTTTTCTTGTTTGTTTGTTTTGGGATTTGGACGGAGAGCATAATTTGGGTATAAATGACCTGGAGGTGGTTATCAAATCATACAATTATTTCTTTATAAATATATGAAATAGTTTTCCTTCAATTAAAAAAACAAAACCTGAATTTACATGAGAATGTTGAGAATTAGGCGTGCTTGTAGGACCAACTGTCATCAGGTTGATTTAAACCCACAGAGGCCGTATTGAGCAGGGTGTGCATTACGGAAGCAGTCAGCCTCATCTTTCTCACGTGGAACATCTGGTGAATTTGAATTAGCAACCTTGAGCTTAGCAGCCCAACTCTTATAAATAATGCTGCCAGAGCTGGTAGGTGTACAGATATTAGAAAAGAATTCAAAGTTTGCTTTTCTGTAATACTGTTTTACTTTACTGATGATTGTTTTAGTGTCTTATCTTCTAATGACATAGTGAACTATATCTATTATGCATAATCTATACTTTAAATAGCCCCTGACAATAGTCTTAAATTATATTATTGCAAGTTTATTAGAATGATCTTTGAAAACGTTTCACATTTCCTTTATTTTAGTATAGTTACAGTTCTATATTAAATATTAAATTAAACATTTTAATTCTCTTTACAAACTTAGAAGTCAATAAGCATTTTTTTTTGTGAAAAATGTTGTGTTTATTGATAGGTACCTCCTAATGAACACTACACCTAGCGATTCATGCACCATTAAAGGAACAACGACCCAGTCCTCATACTCTCAGTTGTTGCCAAAGTTGAGCCCATTATTGCAGCCTTTTTATTAATCCATTATGTCCAGGACTTCTCTCTTTTGGCCTGCCCATCTGCTTTACCACGTGTAATGTGCTTTCTCAGGAAGTGGCCTTCCAGACAGCATTTGCTTTCCACAGCACATGAGACCAAAGTTCACCATCCAGCCTTGCAATGCATGATTGCACTTCACCATAGACATATTTATTTGTCTCTGGCAGCATGGTATTTCAGTAATTTTTGCCAATCCCAGAATTCAAATACATTAATTTATCTGCTCTGAGGGTAGGGAAAATATCAGGCCTGTGGTAAGGCACACCTTCCTGGTATCCAGCCTGTGGTCAGGCATACCTTTGTGGTATCAGGTATGTGATGAAGCAGATCTACACCTTCAAAGTGATATCTTTTTTTTTAATATTTTAAAGGTTCTGGGCAACAGAGTTGTCCAGTGCAATATTTCTTTTTGTGTCTTGAATGTTGCATACATGAGTGTTGATAGTGAATCCAAGTAACATGAAATTTTAACAAATTCTTTTTTTTCTCTTTATATTGATTTTGTCTTATGGTCCAGTTGTCAGGATTTGTTGTTGTTTTTCCTAAATTGAATTGCAATCCATACTGAATTCTGTAGCATTTTATTTCATCAGCCAGCTCTTTAAGTCCTCTTCCATTTCAACAAACAAGGTTGTGTTATTGCATATTACACTTAATTTTTTTTTTTATTTTAGGCATCACTGCCCTCTGGTGGTGGGAGTAGGAGGCCCAGCCTTTGTTTCTGTGAGCTGGAATTGAACCTCCATCCCAGTGGGCTGCAGTACCGCGCACAACCACTATGCCACCGGGGCTCAGCCCCGCATATTACAATTTATTAGTTAGTTTGACCCCAGTCCTGGTGCTTTGTTTTCTTCATATTATATGTTTGGCTTATAGGATGAATTAGTAGGATGAAAAGGTAGACACACACCTTTACTGATTTAAGCTATGCAACAGCCTTTGTTCTATCCAAAGATGCTTTTTGGTCCATGTACATGCTCTGCAGGAACACAATGGAGTTTTCTTGAATTTCATTCTTCTCAAAGCTATCCATAACCTCTTTTGGTCCACATGAGAGCATACTAAAAACTCAGATTTTTCAAAACTATGGATTTAAATTTTTTTTTTTACAAAACATCCTTATCACCTTCAAAAGACTCTGCATTACATTTGTCAAATCTGTGACTCCATTGTTGGAAACATTTTTTCAAACTCATATGTTTGGATGGCTGACAACACCTAATTTCCTCTACATCATCAAGTCACTGTCCTTTCATGTCCCTTATGTACATTTTCAGACACACACAAAAAAACAGTCACAAAGAGCAAGGTCAGGTGAGTAAGGTACATGGGTAAGAGGGGCATGCTGCTTTTTACCAGAAACTGATGCACTGAGATGGCTGCATGAGCAGATGCATTGTCATGGTGGCAAAACCAGTCCCCCATCTGCCACAAGTCAGTTGCTGCATACTGTTATGTAATATTTTTAGCACCTCTAAATAGAAAGTTTAATTAACAGTCTGATCTGGTGGAACGAAGCCCAAAGACACTATTTCCATCACATAATAAAAGAAAAACAAATGAACAGTATTTTGATCTTTGATTTCGGTTGGTGGAATTTATTTGGGCAAGGTGACAATGACATCTTCCACTGGCTTGATTGATGTTTGCTTTCAGGGTCTAAAGAGTAGTACCAGGTCTCATATCCAGTAATGACCTTGGCAAAACAGTCTGGCTCACATCAGAGCTGTTCTTTCAAAGCCTGGCATGTTTCCAATCAGCACTCTTTTTGCTGATCTGTCAGAACTTAAGACGTTTGCAGCCAACCTGCTCATTCCCAAATTTTCCATTAACATTTGCTGAGCTTCAAAATAGTCCACATAACTTCCCCATCCCTTCAATGGTCCATGGAGCACAAGTGCAAGAATTTTGTGGACATTTTTTGTCCATTCAGGAAGTTGACAATGTCCATAGTGAGGGTTGTCATCAGTTTCACCTTTTTAAAATGAGAAAACCACTCCATTCATACACTTGAATTCCCATAGTGTTGCTCTTCTAAGCTGTATTCAACATCACAACAGTTTCTTCGGCATTTTTCCCACACAGGAAGCACAATTTCAAAGCCAGATGCTATTCTCTTAAATCAGCCATCACAAAAAATAGATGAAGCCGCTTTATACAAAAAAAAAAAAATCACTGTGACCAGCAAGAACCTTAGCAGGCAATTCACTAACAGAGCAAATTGCTGCATTCTCGTCTGGTAGGAAACATGCATACTAAAAAGGCTCTGTCTAGTGGAGATTCTTCCCTTTTTTTTTGAGGGAGGGCACTCTCTCATAGTCTAATACCTTTGAATCATCAATATTCTGATATTCTCTGCTTTCAGTCAATATCCATCTGACATCAGCAGGGATGTTTCTCCTGCCATGTTCTTTTCTGAGTGCAGCTTAAATTTCTAGCAAATCTGTTGGGGCTGAAACCTAATTTGGATTATCTTCAACAGAAATTTTACACATAGTTGATATGATTCTGCAAATTTTGTATTTTGTTGAGTCACGAGTCTTTGGAATAGGCACAAGTGCGAATCTCCATCAGCCATTTGATGAATTCGCTGTCTTCCAAAGTTCTTAGAATAAAAGAATGAGTTCTTAAAGGGTTCTATCAGCTTGACGAAGTGTTTCAATTGGTGCTCCTTCAATTCCTGGGGCTCAGTTTTAGCGAATTCCTCCAGTGCAGATGCTATCATCAGTTCTTGATCAGAAAGGGCTACAAATAGACTTAGAACTAGACCACCAGTCGTTGTAGCCACTCACAGATTCAGGGTGAGAACCAGTGTAAATTTTGTTAACAAGTGTTGAAGGACAGCAAGATAAAATCTCTGAGATGGTCTTCTTTCTTCTCATATAGTCACAGCTTTCATAATTTGGTAGGAATCCATAAATCACTTTGCTACAGTTTCTTTGCATTGAAATAGCATTGCCTTCACACACATGCATACAGTCTATATTCTTGCACAATCTTTATGGAGGTACTTCACCAGGTTCATCTTGTAAGTTTTTATGATGACAATGTTAGAGTTTAACTTAGACATGTTGAGGTATATTCTGAGGAAGAAGTTCTAGGAGAATTCCAGCAGCTTCATTGAAGTAAAATCTAAAATGCGACAAGGAAGCTGGCAGGCAGGAATTCAATGACTATCTCCCTCTTGGTACCTTTTGAAATGATTGAACATTGACCAGTTCTTTGGGGGTACAGTGACTTCTTGTGTTCTTTCCAGCCTGCATCAATATTGTATCTGTAGAATCTTTCAATATTTCAACTGGAATTTGGACCTTTATTTATTTCAAACACAAGCTCTGGGTTGTTTTGTTGTTGTTTTCATTTTTGGCCTTTTCTAATTGCACCTATTTGTACATTTCACTGCAATACTTTCCTTTGTCTTTTTGAGCTGCTCTTTAATGTTCTCTGTTCCTTGACTTGATGATTTATTCCCATTCTTTTAGCTACACTACACTTTAAAGTAAGTTTCCGAGTCTCTTCGGACTTATTTGGTTATCAGCTCCCCTTTTCTCCTTGTTGTCTCCATAGCTTCATTACTCTTGGGTTTCACATTCTGGAAAACAGAAAAAACATAACAAAAAATTAAGAGGGCTACCTCCAATGACAAAATACATCCGAGGAAGATAGACTGGGACAGGGGCTACTCCAATGGCCTGAAACAGGGGAGCAACTGTAAGGAAACTGCTGGGCTGGGCAGTGTTTCCTGCAGTTGTACAGTGGTTTGTCATGAGCTGCAACTTAGTCAATGGCATCTAACAACCGGAAGTTTTTTTGGTGTCCTAATGGTGTAGAGGGTAACAAGCTGGGTTGCTAACTCCAAAGTCAGCAGTTCAAAATCGTCATCCATTCCCCAGCAAAGGCATGAGGCTTTCTAGTTCCACAAAGATTTAAGGTTTTGGAAACCAACCAGGGCAACTCCATTCTGTCCCATGGATTGCTTTCTGTTGGATTCGATGCCCTGAATCTTCGTTATTTTGATAAGAAAGCACAGATACATAGATATTTAGTTATATGCAAAATGTCTCTTAGCTAATTCAAAAGAGAACCTACAGCTATCTGGATTTCTCATTTGTGCTCTCTCTGTTTATCACATATTCTTTTGGATATGTACCTTTAGTTAATTTTGGGGGAGTTCTGTTTTTTGAATATTATTTATTATTATTGACAAAAATGCTCCAATATCGGGAATGTATATCCTCCCAGAACCTCAACTATTTGACGAAATCATCTAATTTCCTTTTAGGTGAAAAAAGTCACTCCTAGTTTTGCAGTGGGTGGAGCTAAGCCTTAGATACCCGGTCATCCACTTCAAAGGCATTTATTTTTCCTACTTTACATTACCCATTACTTTTGTCAGTTCTGAACATGAAGAAGTATTTTTAAAAGAAACAAAATGCATACCTTTTAAAAAGAATAACAGCCTGATTTTATTCATAAACTTTCTTGTAATTACATAGGCTTGTCGGTTACCGCCTACAGTTTAAAATTGTAGTGCTTTTCACTTTTCAAGAGCAGACTTTAAAAAATATTATTTATTATTGTATCAGAGTTCACTATAGGACAGGAAGCCAGTGGAAGCTATCAGAAGGAGGCGAGGGGATTCATTCGATTGACATTTTTTAAGTGCTCCTTTTTAGGAAGCAGAAGTTACTATGTGACACTGGAGGAGGAGGCATGCACTGGAGAGTTGAGGCCTTGTCAACCCTGTGCTTGTCATTTATGTAAAAAAGCCTTCATGTGGTAATCCATTCTTTTGCTGTGCTTTAAATAAGCTGCTGCGGATTGCGGAGCAGAATGAGAAGAGGTGATTTCCCTTCCTCTCTGCATAGACAGAAGCAGCTGCAGTCAACTCTTCCTGTCACCACTGCTTCCAATGGCGATGCAATTAGCGGTAGGGAAAGTAAGGATGCCCTATGAATTTTAAGTTAAGGACATGTGACCAGTTGATCAAAAAGACACTTTTTGCCTTAACACTTCTAGTGTTTTTGAAGTTCGGTTTTTCTGTCTCTTCACTAAGTTCTCTTGATTGCCCTGGGACCTCCCAGGGGGTTTAGTGAAAGGAGAAAGGAAGCAGACATATGGATTTCACACTAAATGGTAGCAGTTTTTCTCCCCATTGAGCACAAATCTTTGGAGAGAAACAAGCAGGTTGGGCTTCTGGGACTCTTTCGACTTAATTTTGCTTCGAAAATCTATTCTGAATTGGCCGGAATGCCATTTTTGAGAAGAGAAACAGCCACAAAGCAAAACAGGTTGACAAGTTAGAAATTACTGTACAGTGCATTTGTAGAGAACAGAACATACCTTTAACCTGAAAAGCTCGTTATTGGGGAAAAGGTGCTGTACTGCTCTTCACTTTATTGTATACAGTGCTTGTTGTAACTGATTTCATTCTGACAAGGTTATACAGGAGCTGCTGTGCTCTAATAAGCTCCAATGACAAAATGTGGCTGTTATTTTTCTCAAGAATTCCTTCATTACAACATGAAAAGGACACTCCTATTATTTTGAATTGGATGATACAGTTTACACTATAATACGTTTCTGAAATGCTGAAAATATGCCCTCAAGATTTGACTCTCCAAGGTGCTGGATTGTAATAATTTAATAATCACTAAGACTGGAAGATGATTAGCGGACTTCCTCAAAATCTCCTCAGATCAGAGCAGAAGAGGAGAGGAGCAGTTTTTCTTAGAGTGTAAGATTCAGTCACTAATTTATATTATGAAAAATAAATCATTCTCTATCTACTGATATCATTTTGAAAACGGAAACAAAAGCCATTATTGGGAATATTATTTAGATTGGGAAGGCCCCTATGACACAGAATAGAGCCACCTTTGTGTTTCCATGTCTGTAATCTGTATGGAAGGAGACCAGAATGCTACACCTTGTTCCAGTGTGAAGGATTCAGTTACTGCCCTTTTAGTTCCTCATGTATAAAGCAACTGGCAGATTCATAGCAAAGATCTAGTCAGTTCCAGAAAAAGAAGAAAAAGCAAGCATTCTATGCCTATTATAGTGCCTATTATAGTCTCCCAATTTCAACCACTGATGTCATGAAGAGTTTGGATATATATTCAATGAATGGAGTCTTTTATTAGTGAGAAGAGGAGAAAGAGCAGATGTTGCTCACTTCTTGATGATGTCAACTCCTCCCTGAAGGTGAGAAGTTCAAGTCTACTCAAAAGTGCCTTAGAAGAAAACCCTGGTAACATTTTTCTGATAAAATTTGTATTCGAACACCTGCAGGATACAACTCGATTGTGATGTACTTGGACTTAGCGTAATTTGGAATCAGTGTGGGGACAAATTTTTCCTTTTAGTTTAGATTAGAGTGAATTCAAAAGAGTTGTCATAACATTTGTATGAACAGGGTAGAACGGGGATCACATCTGCTTTCCTCTGATTTCATAACAAACTCAAAATCAACCCCCAAGCCTTTTCTTATGAGAGAAGGGTCAGACATGCCTCCCCTTTCTTCCCTCATTGCCATTTCTGACAGCAGATATCTGTCATGTTCCATAATTCATTGAGGCCATGGAGAGCTCAAAGCATATTCTCTTACTCAGAACCAGGAGGATTAAATAGGTTCTCAGGAATGTTCAGGATACATGTATTTGGTTAGGAAACGCATCCCCAAAGACCCGCTTCTCTGAGCTGGAACTCCTTTGCCCTGCTCAGGGACTGAGCACTGGGACAAAATACCAAAGGCACTCTACCACGGGCCTCAAAATGAAGCTGCTCAGAGAATTAGCAAAACTGGCTTCCTTGATTAAGTGACTAGAGGAACTCATGTCCCCAGTGAGGCCTCTGCCTGAGGACACTCAACTTTTCTCGCTCCATAGGCTCTGTCTTAAGCTCTGGCTCATGGTTCCACTTCTGCAAATTCCCTGCCGTTCCTCTAAAGTCACAGCCCAGTATCTCCGGATCAAGGCCGTACAGTGTGCAGGCATCTCAGGGTCCAAATGATTCACTCTATTTCATGATCTCTTTCTCGATAGCTCTAAAATCCTTTCTTCTGCTTCTGAGATGGCCCATTTCATACCCAGTAGGATGGCAACATTGACCAACACCCACTCTTAACAGTGCAAACTTTTATAATAAGTATTAATTCTGTTAATAGTGTCTCATAACTGAATCTCATCAGCATCTTCCTCTATGCTCACTTAAATGTGTCAGGAATTGGGGAGAGGTAGAAAGACTATTGCGAGAGAGGCATGCTAAGTTATTCACTGGTCTATGATTCCACATTTGTTTTAAGATGTACTCTACATTAAGTGAAAGAAAACGATAATGAGTTTATAAAATGCACATAAATCTGGGTCTACCATGATCATGCGTCATGAATGAAGGAATCATCTGCTATGTGGATATTAGAGGAATAAAGTTAGAGAAGCAAGAGAAATGCAATATTCATGGAAGGTTTTCAGAGAGAAGGAAATCAGGTCAAGATTAGCTTGTTAAAAGAAACCTTCACAGAGGAGATGAAAACAAGGCTGAGATGGAGGGTGCCATTACATTAAGCGAAGAAAGGAAAAGTGGATATTTTACAATAAAAAGGTAATAGGAATCTGGGTCAGATTAACCTTGGCCTAAGGTAAAGTGGTATTTAAAAAGACAAAAACATGAGGAGTTAGAAGGAAAGATCTGGAGTTTATTGAAAGAAATGGATGTGTGGACATAATAGTGTAAGCAAAGAGTATTATAATAAGCAATTACTAGGGAGTTTGAGAGACCTAGTGACACAGTATTCTGAGCAATAGAATACATGTAGAATACATCTCAAAATATATGTGGAATCGCAGACCCATGAGTTACTTAGCATGCCTCTTTCTCTCTATAGTCTCTCTCTAAAGTCTCTATAGTCTCTCTACCTCCCCCCACTTCCTGGTGCATTTAAGTGAGTATAGAGGAAGATGCTGATGGGCTTCAGCTGTGAGAGAGATTGTTAACAAGATTGTTTTTGTCAAAGATTGGACACTTAAGATGGGTGTTGGTCAGTGTTGTCATCTTACTGGGTAGAAATGAGTCATTTCAGAAGCAGAAGAAAGGATGTTAGTGCGATTAAGAAAGTTTAGCAAGATCAGCAGTTCAAACACACTAGGCTCTCCCTGGGAGAAAGATGAGGCTTTCTGATTCTGGAAAAATGTATAGCCTACTACTTACTGTAGCTATTTGTCATTTGCTATTTATAGTTCATCCTAAGTTTAAATTATCAAGTTATTATTTGATTTGTTATCAAGTTATTTTATCCATTTTACTAGATAGTTAAAGAAAAGCAGAATCTCTTAGAGTTTAGTCTATTAGTAAAAGGCATTTCAAACATATTATCACACTTTCAGAGAAATGGGTGTGATACCTTTCTGTATATTATAATCTAATATTTGAATAGCTTAGCAACAATGGTCTTATCAAGCATTTCTCAATAATTGTAATGTGTTTCAATTTCTAATTTTGAAGGATTTATTGAAATTTATTCATTTGGGTGTAAATTCTATTTTAGTAGTCTATTCATATAGTCTATGCATATTTATTCATTTGTGTGATCAGCTCTAGGTCAAATAAAAATATTTTAATGGCATAGTCCATTTCCAAAATATCCAGAACCTATTTTAACCTATTTCATTAGTTATAAATTCATCATTTCTTACTCCTTACCATTTTTGACATTAAAATACATGAAATAATACTTAATCAATGATTATTAAAATAAATATAAAAAATAATTAAAGGCCTGAATGCTTAGCAACTTATTATTCATAGCTATTTTTAATCAGATCAATTTCATAATAGTCAGTTGAAATAATACGCTAGAGAGAAAGTAGAAATAAAAATAGCCAGCCCCTCCTACTATATGGACATTGGAATTGAAAATACCATGTGGTGAATTAGTGGGTTCTATATTAGATGGTAAATATTTTGAATTTCAATACTGAAATCATAAATTATATTTCCTATAAAAAATCACAAATTTCCTTAATTCCAGTTTTCTTTTTCTCTATGTTCAAACATCTTTTGATCAGGCATATATTAATATTATCTAAAATTGAGAAGTAATAGTTATTACTTATGATAGTAATATGATTGTCAATTATCTTATTTCATGAACTGATGCAATGAATTGAAATTGAATCAGATTTGGTATTTTAAGTATTTAGTCTATGCAGTTGTGCGTTTATGTATATGTCAAGGTATATTTTATTTTTGCGAAAAGTTAAAAAGCAATTTACAATGACAGGAGTCCGGGCTGCATTTTTGAGACTATAATATATTTGATCCTGTTAAAGTTGTCATTGCCTTAAGTAGTATATATAATGGTTATTAATAAGTACAAATTTCAGTATAGCTAAAAAACTAAGCAAATATGTGGTCATTGTTTTTCCTAGTCTGTGAACACCACATTTACAATTAATTTCCAAATCAATGACCTAAAAGTAGAACATTAAAGTAATTAAAAAATGATGCGAAAATTCTTCACTCACTTGTTTAAGAGTCAAGGGTCTGAATCTTTAGAGCTGAAGAGGCAGCTCAAAGTCTTTTGCTGATTTCTGATTTAAAGTGATTACATAATCAGGTAGTAAGAGCTAACACATCATAAGTTGGAAGTCATATATAATATTTCCCCTGTAATGGTAGTGTGTGTGTGTTTGTGTGTAGGTGTGTCTTTTTACAGAGAATGCCAGCTTATCGCCAGGGAGCCTTCAGGACTCCTAGCATGGCTGTGAGGCTGGCTAGAATGGTCCTGGTGAGTGTCTGTGACTCCGACTGCTGAAGGAAGTAGATAGTCCTTCAGCTCTGTACTGCTGGAGCGGCTGATGGTTTTGAACTGCTCTCTGCGGAATGCGGCCCAACTCTTAACCACTTCCAGCACTTCAGAACTTCTACTACTGCTTCCAAGTATTAAGTGGGATAAATAACTCACAAGTTTTTGTGACCATTTATCATGCTCCATATAACTTAATTTTACAGGCTTATTTACTGGGGCAAAAAGCTCTTGTGCTATTCAGAAAGCATTTGTCTGTTAACCTCAAGGTTAATGGTTCCAATCCATAAGTGTCTCTAGCGTAGGAGAAAGATGAGGCTTTCTGTGCTTAGTCCCAGAAACCCTCCACAGGGTCCCTAGGAGTTGCAGAAGATTCGATAGCGGTGCGTTCATGGTATATTCACCATGACAGACGAAGAGTCACTTGATGCCTTCTGACCTTTGACTCCTTTCCTGAAAATCTCAGGTTATGTGAAAATGGAGAGTGTTCATGAACAGATAGGGAAGACATGATTTTCAAGTCCATCTACCACTGATTCAAGTGGGGACAAGGATTAATTTTATGACTCTGTCAGCGGGATCTCTAGAGAAATAAAACCCGGACACTAGTAATTCTCTTTATATATTTATAGAGAGAGAAGGGTATATAAGGTAAGAAAGAAACAGGTAACTATCTATAAAGCAGTACAAATTGCTCTGTACAACTCACTTGCGTGAGACAGCTAGAAGACTGGCAGTCCTTCAAGTCTTGAGGGCCGCTGAGTAGTCCTCTGTAGAGAAGTTCAGGCTATCTGTTCACAGGCAGAAAACAGCAGAGCAGGTCGCCAACAGTCAGCCAGATGACAGAGTCCAACAATCCCCAGCTCAAGAGATGTGTATCCCAGGAGCGTTGCAAAGTAAGGCTTGAAGGAACCTCAACTCACAGCAACACAGTCCACGATTAGTATCCCACGGATAGTGTTGCTTGGAGGTCGAGGCACAGGACGAACAAAGCAGCTGTCAGGTCTGAAGATCCAAAAGCAAGAGAGAGGGCGGGACTCATGGAGCCCTTCCTATCTCTGCCCTTCAATTCATCCTGCGTGTTCATTGGCCGTGCCGTCCCAATAGACCCACCAATCTTCTGTGGCCATGTTGGCATAACAAACCTACCCTCACAATGACCTGGACAATTTATTGTAGAAGCAAACTTTAGACTGCTGCTCTAAAAATTGTTTCCCTCAACAAACACGGAAAATACTTCATCTTACCTACAGGGGACACACTGTCAGGAGAGACCAGTCCCCCAAGAAGCACTTCATGCTCAGTAACACAGAGAAGCTGGGAAATAGAGGAAGGCAAGATGAATTGACACAGAGGCTGCAAGAATGAGCTCCAGCAGAGAGGAACGATTGTGAGAATGGCACAGGACTGGGCCGTGCTTTGTTCTAGTGTGTTATAATCAGCACTGACTGGATACCTAACCACAGCAACAAGCTCAAGAGTCCTGAGGGCCCCGAGCTTGAGTGAGCACCAGCCTGCCAACTAAAAGGCTACTGTTTGGAACCCAGCAGCCACTATGTAGGAGAGAGATGTAGCTGCCTGCGTTCGGCAGGACTTAGAGTCTTTGAAAATAATAGGGCAATCTTACTCTGCCCTACAAAGGCACTATAAGTGAGAAACACCGTGATACAATGGAATCTATATCGATCTATTTTGTTTTGTACTTTTGCCATTAATTTGAATAGCAATATAATCCTTTAGTTCCACCCATTTACACACCTAATGGACTTTTTATATCTGAAAAAAGAGCTTAATTAGTAGACACTGTCAAAAAAAGAAAGAAATCCTTTCCTTATCCATCAAATGTGCCGTACATCTATAGTTATAAGCACAAATTCATTTAGCAAACAAATTAAAATTTCAATTTTGCTAATTGTTCATCAAGATATTCTTCCCTTCAAGAACTAAATAAATTGGGAAGACAACACAAATAGAGTTGAGAATGTAGATAGAGTAGAAAAAGAACAGAAAGTATATGTTATAAGCGAATTTCTTGTGTCCTCAAAACAACTCAACAAAATTTATATGGCTGAATTTTAGTTATTCTAAGTGAATTTTTTATTTTAGATTTTAGGTGCTGTGTCAGGCAGGGTTAACTTAGAGAAATAAAATAAAATAGTAATTCTTTTTATATATTTATATAGAGAGAAAGGTATATAAGATAAGAAAGAAACAGTTAACTATCTATAAAGCAGTACAGATTGCTCGGTACAACTCACTTGCGTGAGACAGCTAGAAGACTGGCAGTCCTCCAAGTCTTCAGGGCCGCTGAGTAGTCCTCTGTAGAGCAATCCAGGCTATCTGTTCACAGGCAGCAAACAGCAGAGCAGGTCACCAGCAGTCAGCCAGATGACAGAGTCTAACAGTGTGTTCATTGGCTGTGCCGTCACAACAGACCCACCAAGCTTCTGTGGCCATGTTGACATAACAAACCTACTCATCATAGGTGCTATCCTTATTTATGTCAAATTTTATTATTCAGAGTATAGAGTTCTATGGATACCAGGTACAGTAACCGGGCTGAGAACTAACTGTAAGGTCAACAGTTCAAACCTACCAGTCACTTCTTAGGAGAAAGATGAGATTGCCTGCTCCCTTAAAGCTGTTTTGAGACTAGATATATGGTGACTAAAAGAATTGGAATCAACTAAATGGCATTAAGTTTTTGACTAATTTCAGAATAGAAATACAATATAATTGGGGGAAAATGAATAATTTAAAGTTAGGAGACTGCACAAAATGAAGAATCCCCCCAAAATTCTGAACAAAATGATAATGTTTCAAAATGCAAAAGATTTAAGTAAGGCTAATAGCAGTTAAAATGCTGTCACAGTGACAGACAGGGGATTAGTATTTGGCAGGTCATTTTTTTGACCCACTTGTAATATTGGCCAAAGTAATTTACAATAGTTGCTTTGAGACAATTTCCTTTTATCTACATGGGGACAAAAGGTTAGAATAAGAGAGAGTGTTGCAGAGATAAGCAGAAGTCTGACTGTGAGTCAATAGTGGTTGGCAGTGCTATCTCTTCCATCTGGACATGTGAAATGACCCCAGACAGTTCTCTGACAGTGGATTCACAATGGCCACAGCGAAGGGATAGGTCTGGGTCTCCTTGTTGTTCTTTGCATGGCAGCCTGAGGAAAAGAAATATATTTAATGAGTTACACATTACAAGCATATTGCTAGCTTTCTACTTTTGCTCATTGTACATTAACCTTCATAGATTCTCTGTGAAATAAGGCTGTATTAAGTCCCCATTATTTCTAGGAAGGAATATTTAAAAAAAATTCAAATACTACTTCATTTTGGTTCAACTAAAAAAAATAGTTTTCTATGTTTCTGCTATGAAGAATCAAATGGCAATTTATTTTAATGTCTGCATTTCTGGTTCAATGGCGTCTTCTTCTAATGTATTGATGGATAACACATCATTTGATATTTAATTCTTTACCTGAAGCTTTCAACGAGGAAGCATACTTAATATTTTTTATATTATAGCCCCAAAGACATTCACCTTCTCACTTATTAGATGTATCTACTTTAGAATCTTAATGAAACGACATCATTTTTTTGATGGCTGAAGATCATTACTTTCTGATTTTTAGATGCATGAGAGGTATAAAATTCACATGCTTTTTGAATTAGAAAAGTAATATAAAGCATGTACTGCTAGTCTGATAAGTTCCACAAATTATTTTGGAAAGTGTATCATGTAATCCAGAGCTCAGGTACTGCTGTTGGGTGAACATGAGATTGCTTAAACTGTACGACCAGGAAGAAAGGACGGTCTGCTCCAGGGATGTTTATAGATTTGTAAATCCTATAGTGTCACTGCGAATTGAAATCAGCTCAGTGACATTATTATTTTTTCCTCATAAAACAAAGGAGAAAGTAATCTATACATATACACTTTAGAAAACAAATAGTCCATGTTTATATGTGAATACTATTTGTTCGCTTATCATTTTACTAAAGACAGGTCTGCTTCATGATCTTGGTAAGAAACTCCAGGAAGTACCCAGTTTCCCGGTGATTAATATGGCACCAACACATTCTCAGAAGGTTGTTTTCTTAATTTGCCTGGCCAGGAATCATTTTCCATGTTGAAAAACAGGTGTAAACATCAATACTCCAGATAAGAGAGAGCAATCCCATGCTGTTTTCTGATGTCTCCGGTAAAGAGAATTCAGTGGGTGAAGCCAGCAGATTGAGTGAGGCTATTTATCAGAAGTAAAGAACTAGAAGATTTTTGGTGTAACTCAGAGGCTTTCACTGAGAGAATGACAGGAAACCTTTTAATAGCAAAATAATCTGTCAAACACTGTGAATATATAGGGCCTGTGTGGCAAACATGTGGAATCAAACCCCAGCACAGTAATTATAGGTAATTTGTGAACTGTTTCCAATTTCCTCGCTGTGTAAATTATATGCCTCCCTACTTCAGAGAAGATTTGACTCTGAGAATCTTGCTGAGGTTCTCAAAGCTTGACACAGGCTCAATTATTCTCTTGTTCTCTATGCTGCTCTTCATATTTTCAGCTGGTTCTGAGTGAAAGGAAAGTTGTGGCATTAAGTGCTATACTGTTCTTTCTCTTCTTATTTTCTCTGTGTTTCTCTCAACGGTTAACTTTCAGCAACTTTGACTAATCATGGATTAGAAGTTGAATGTCAGGGTTCAAGTCTATGTTCAATAACCTTTCCTAGTTCTGCCATTTTAAAATAAATTGTAACCTTTCAGAACACTGGGTGTGATGCTAGTTGACTCCGTACTTGCTAAAGATTCCTAGGTACTGCAAAATTATTAGAAGGCGTTACCAGCTAATAAGGGTAAGAATTACAAGACTCTAAATCGTGCATTAACATCATTTGTGAGAAATGGAGAAGCTAATTATAGTAATTGTAATAATAATGGGCTTCTTTTTTGTTTCTAAAATTTGCTTTCATTCTTTTTCCTATTATTAAGTTTTTCTCAAATAAAAAGAAAGGCATGTAACATTCATATAGTCGCTCATTGTTAACAGCCTGTCTGGTGGTGTTATTTGTGTTTATTTCTGTATATGTTTCTTGGTTCACTTCTCTGACAAAGCATGCTTCTTTTCTGTGACTGTTGTGTTACCTTTTTGTATCTTACTACTGCATGTGACCTCTCTTAAAAGGCTCAGTGAATACGTGGATTCTTGTCATTTTAAATTTCACTCTAAAGTATTGCAGTCTGCTTACTTGCAGCTATTAGTGCTCCTTATTCTTTGCGTTGGAGCATAAAAATGAAGTGGAAAAAAATGACAGGAAATGGCGGTGCAATGTTGTACCTGTGAATCCCTTAAGGCTTGAAAGAGGAAGCCTAAACAAGTGACATGTGTTTATCATTTGAAACATTTGTGTTTTTCTTTTGTTTGCATGATATGATTTTGTTTTATATTTTGTTTTTTTCCACTCACCAGATGTTCCCAACACTTTGCTTCCCACCACTACCATCCCCTCCCTTACCACTGCAACAGTCTCCACCTCTGTAGCCCTAACAAGCAGGCCCACCACCTCTGCGGCCACCAGCAGCAGGAGAGGTACAGTATGCTTCTTTGTTATGGCCTGAGAAACAGCCTGCGAGGCGCTGTAGAGACTTTAGGAAAGGAGGAAATTCGGAAATCTGATTACTTAAGTACAAGACACAATTATGTTGCCTACATTATTATCGATTTAGTGTTATGGGAATAGAATCTGAGAAGATATGCACATTTTATTTTTGCCACTTAGTATTATTATCAAAAACAACTCCAGAGAATAGGGAACATATATGGAACTTTACGAGTCTGAGAAAATTCTGAATGTAAATGTGAAACAGCTCTTGTCAAGATAATTTGACAAAATAGAAAGAATAACAAGTTTTAGGACAGGGAGGTAACTCTTAGTTTTTGTAAGAGTTAATTTGATGTTCCTCTGCATATGGATTACAGTTCCTATAGTACAGAATTTGTTTGATAATTTACTGAACACTTGGGTCATTATAAATTTTTAGTCATGTAGAAATTTCAGGTATATATAAATTTTATCAATCTAAAGTGATCTGTTGAGTAAATCTATTTATTCTAAAACAGAGAATGATCTGGGATTTGTCATATGGCTAGGAATGGCTGATAATCTATAAATTTGTAAATTTGCTTTAAGGAGAGAAGTTTTGCAATAATTATCCTTAAGAGCAATATAAATAACTACATTATAGTTGAAATCTATAAAAAATATCCTAAATAATTATTAAGGTGTTAGTCGACTTTGAAGTAGTAGAAAGAGTTGCTTATACATTATAGAAAAACTTGCTCTAAGCTTAATTTTAGATTAAATAATGGTCACAGTTATTTGTCATATTTTAATGTCTTTTCCTTTTTATATGTGCTTGTGCCAAATTTGCTATACTAATATGTGTCAAATTAACAATTTACCTTGAAAATTCATGGGCATTTACTCAATATGAATTATTAATTTCTAGAAGAGTCATCTTTAATATTATTTCTTTTGCTTGTAAAGATACCTTATTAAATTTTCAGTTTTATTTGAGAATTCTATTATTCCCAACATTAAACGGAGATGTAAATTCATAAATGACTTAACTGTCATTAAAGTCTGTCTTTCTCAGGAGTTCAAGTAAAATGATTTTGATTTTTCATGATCATTAATTTTTTAAAAATTAAATCAATGACATATATTGTACAATGCATAAAATTGGTAACTAAATAAATTTTCAGATATTAACAATAAGAATTTCACAAAAATAGTTAGGTTTATTTGGTTGAATAGACTTTACTTGAGTTAACTCTGCAAAGAGGTAGATTTGAAAAATCTTATTCCTATTTTTATGTAAAAATTTGAGGAAATTCATAATAAAAAATAAAATGAACAAACATTTTATGATACGATATGAAATAAAAGGCATGCAATAGTACTTTGCTTTTATGTATTACTTTGTCCCAATATTATTAGGAACTGAATTCACATAAGGTTTTGTTGCATGCTAACAAAATCTTGAAAATAATATTAAATTTGGACAGTACAAGCAAATTATCTTAATGAAAAGGGAGGGAAATATATAGACCTTACACATATGCACAAATAAATGGATTCTATGACCTGCCTACTTGAAAGTCTAATAATTATATTTCATTGTCTTCAACAACTTTTTTAATCAATTACCTACACATGCAATAAGCACACTCTTCTAAGATATGTGAATTTCATTTGCTCTATCAAAAGCAATTGTTTTGGAAAATAACACATATTTCTAAAAATTACTGTTTCCAAAATCAACCTATGTAATGTTTGTTGCTTAATATATGCTTCTTCAATATCTTACTTATCTCTTCTGAAGCAGGATATGAATACATATGCAATCACACCCATATCTACAACAAACACAGCCACACATAAACTTCTGACAACTTTGTCTTATTCTGCAATCCTGTAAAAGCACTCTGTATAGAAGTGGGGAAAGCTGGAGAGCAGAGGATATTATCCTTTCTTAATTCTAAGAATTTATTAAAACGTAACATTTCTTTCAATATATCAGAAACAGCAAGCAATTTCTGGGGGAGAAAATTGAGTTTTGAAAAAATTTAAAAAACATATTGTAAATCCAAATGACATAATTATGGTCAGACAATAGTTTTATGTTAATAAAAGTGACACCAGAGTTTTGCATTTTTACTCCAACTTATTAATTATAATAAGAACTAAAGTGAACTTTATTTCTAAGACACTGAATGACACATACAAGGATTCTTTCTTTAAAAGAACTGAGACATCAAACTAGCCAGAATTATAGCAATTATGAAAAATCTCCCACAACTTACATATGGATATTAATATTTTAGAAAAATGTACTGTTTTTATTTCATATGGTAAACAACAAAGTGTTTTAAGTAATTTAAATAGGATACAAAGAATTTTATTATCAGAATGAAAAAAATTCTCATCTATAAGTTATAGACTTATGACTTTCAGCCAATAAGCTGTTTGTTTAGGAAAACTATTTTACTCATAATAAGTGAAATTATTTAAATGTACAAATTGTAGCAATTTGTTAGACCAATAATATATGTATCTAAAACATTGATTTCTAAAATATTTTAATGAATGATTCTTTTCCTATTGTGACTTTTATTTTGTTTGTTTAATTAAATTTTTTCCTATTATGGTTTAAAAATGTTCTCAGTAGCTTAAATCCTACACACAGATTGAAAAATTGCACTCATATTTAAGATGGGAATTTTTAATAAGCCCAAGTAACTAAAGTTTGATTTGAATGTTTCATCTCTCTGCCTTAAAAATCAAAGTAAAATAAGAAGAAAATGCAGCATATAAAGACAAGCACAGTCTGAGGACATTCTATATCATTGAACGTGGTTAAAAAGCAACAATCTATTCCTTTATATCAAAAGAAACTCCAGTAAATTTTATTTATTTTTACTCGGTTTCATTAATGTGTCCATTCCTCTTCTCTATTTTAGAATATATAAAGATAAAGAATCACTTGTTAGAATAAAAAAAATAGAAAGCACTGATAGAAGGAGCAGAGTAAAATCATTATAGCACTGAGCTAGTTACTATTATGCAGCCAACACATTTGGAATTGTAGAATATATCATCTTGACACAGTTAAATCCCAAAGTGTGCAAATCAAGAAGTTGTTTATGAGCTTGTATTATGAGTGTTTAGCTATTTAAAATGTATCTGGTTTTATGGGTGGTAATAAAACAAAATTTTCATGGGGTTGTAAGCTTTTAAAAATTAAGTGTCAATATGTTGTTTTTTTCACTAAACAAAAATTAAGTAATAATTCCTTATCCAGATGGTTCATATAGAGAAATCGGCTTACCTCCCAAAACACATATTTCTAAATTTAGGCTATTATATAGCTGTATTACCAATGGTTTTAAAAAATATTTTATTTAAAATGTATGAATTTTTAACATAAATATATGAAACAGTTCACAATGAAATCAAGATACTAAAAAATCCTTTTCACATGGGAACAACAATATGTTTGCAATATATTCAGAAGGATTTCAGCCTTGTCTGTAAATCGCACCCACGTTGGTAAAGCTGGATTTGTAGCTATAGGTGGACACACAAAACTGTGTTGGGTACACACCTAAAAGTCAACAGACCTTGAGCTATGTACAGGCTTTTATTTCTTTTTGTCATTGGTTTGTTTTTGTGATTTTGTTGTTATTGCTTTGTTTTGCTTGGTCTCATGTTTTGTGTATTATCTCTGTAGGTCTATCTAGATAAGTTAAGCAGGATAAACAATCTGGAGGAGAAAACAACTGCACCAATGATTCAGGGGGAGTTGGGAGAGGGGGAAGGAAAGTGGGGACTACCAACCACAGGGACAAGGGAATAACAAATGATCCAAAATCAAGGCAAGGAGGGTATGGAGACCTTGGTAGGGCTTGATCAATGGTCATGTAATCAAGAGGAATTCCTGAAACTCAAACGAAGGCTGAACGTGGTAGTGGGACAAGAGGAGAGTAAAAGGAAGTAGAGGAAGGGACAAGGAGGCAAAATGGCAGTTATGGAGGTCCAAATACAGGTATGTACATATGTAAATATGTGTATATATGATGATGGGAAATGGATCTATGTGCATATATTTATAGGTTTAGTATTAGCGTAGCAGATGGACATTGGGTCTTCACTGAAGTACTCCCTTAGTGCAAGAACACTTTGTTCTATTATACTGACATTCCATGATGCTCATCTTCTTGACATGATTACTGAAAACAAAGCAGGTGCACAAGCAAATGTGGGAAGAAAATTGATGATGCATGGCTATTGAAAGATATAACATCTGGGATCATAAGTCTTGAAGATAAATTAGTGGCCATCTGGCTAAGAAACAATAAAAGCCACCCAGAAGAAGCACTCCAGCCTGTGTGATCACAAGGTGTCAATAGGATCATCTATTAGGCATCCAAGAGCAAAAACACATATTATTGTGAATGAGGGGGAGGGCAGAGTGGAGACTCAAAGATCATCTGTAGGCAACTGGATATCCCCTTACAGAAGAGTTGCATGAAAGAGACGAGCCAGTCAAGGTGCAGTATATCACCAATGAAACATACAACTTTCCTCTAGTTCTTTTGTAATTCTTTCCACCCCCAATATTATGAACCCAATTCAGGCTTACAAATACAGCTAAACCAGAGGATGTAAACTGGAACAGATCACAACTGGAAGCATGGAAGCACAGGGAATCCAGGATAGATAATGCCCTTAGGACCAATAAGGGGAGTAAATTTACCAGGAGGGGAAGGGAGAGATGGGGAAGAAATGAGGAACCCATCATAATGATCCTCTGGGTGATGGCCAACAGAAAAGGGAGTCAAGGGAGATATTGGACAGAGTAAAACTTGAAAAAAATTACAAATTATCAAGGAATCCTAAAGGAGGGAGGGTTAAATCAGGAGCTGATACCAAAGGCTCAAGTAGAAAGAGCATGTTTTAAGAATGATGATGACAACAAATATACAAATGTGTTTAACACAATGGTTGAATGCATGGATTTTGATAAGCTGTATGAACTCCCAATAAAGTTATTTTTAAAAAGAAAGGAAAAAGTGATGGGTACAGACCTTTTCAGGAGCTATGTAAGTTGTTCAAAAGCATGGGATTCTGAAATTATTCTTGTCATTCAATATGATCTTATTTGGAAGAGAGTACAAATCCATATATATGTATATATATATATATATATATATATATATATTCATTTCTACAGCAGAAGTAGTACTACTTATCTTTGCCTTGTATGCAGTTAAACTGTGACAAATATTTTATATTGTTATGGAATTCGGCAAGTACTTGAAGAATGTATATTCCCAATGTCAGTTTTTGAGGGACACAATACACTTTCTGCTCTATTCTATTTTAAGAATATATTTTCATGGTTTGTCCAATCTAAAATCATCGAACATTTTCAAGAATTTCTTTTTAGGCTTGCTTATTTTATTTATTTGCCTTAGGTCAATCTGAATAGAAATAGTGTCCCCATTAGTTTTAAATATAGCACTTCCTCCCCCTCAAGTAAACAGTTTCACTAACAATGTTTTTATCTCTATACATTTGAAAATGTCCTAACATAAGTGTAGAATTAATTTTTGATGCAAATGTACAGATTTTGTACACAAACAATAGTTTGTGAAAATGTCCCCATTAGAATATGTTACTTTTTAAACTCAGTTTGACATGATAAGCATAAATATATAATTATCAAGCTAGAAATAAACTATAATGATTTTATCCCAGAAAGCACATTGCTTACAAAACATCAGGCTCAAGTGAGCTTCATAATACTGGAATGATAGCCTGATTTATATGTTGAAAGAATGGGCTACATATATGAGTAAATCGATTTCCATAAAATCCTTAAAATTATTTTAGAAACCATTAATAAACTAAACTGGTTGTATCTTTCATACTAACCAATGAATTAAATTTATGAGCTGTGCCTTTGAAGCTGAAAAGATTGCTGGCACCGTCCTTGCTCCTTTGACTCTCCACTTGAAACACAGCTAATAACCTTCTGTGCAAGCTTGGGGAAACACTGAATTGATACTAATTATACCAACTTTGGGAAAGAAAGTGACCTTGACTTCAGCTGGAACTTTCTTCTTGGGCAGTAAATAAGAGCAAATGCTACAATGCATGACTTCTGAGAAGAATCTAATATAATCTATTAATTTAAGGGAGTTTGTAGAATTCCAATAAGTGCCCAGATAATTGTAATATTTTGAAACATCTCTTGCTTCAATAATGCAGCAGTTTCCTATTTCTCTAGATTTCATGTAATCCCCCATTAGCTTTCTGCACTCATTGAAATTAAGCTGTGGGCAGAAAATTAAAATCTACTTGAAGCACAGGGTGTTGTAAGCAGAGGGACAGATTTTTCTGAGTGGTTTGTGAAATGTGTACATCTGTTTATAGAGTTTTAGTATCAGAAATGCAAATGCAGACACTGTGATAAAATTGACTAACAAACAAAGAAATATCTATAAGATGACTTAGAAAAAAATGAAGGAAAGGCAATTGTCCCACTAGGGCTGAAGGTTTAAAGTATTGCTAAATACCTGTTCGAGATCCATGAAGTAGCACAATTTGCACTTAACAATGTGCGTTCTTCAGCCTTCGGAAGGAAGGGTCAATAAGGTTACTCTACATGCTAACTGGGGTAAGTAAGAGCAGAAATTAATCCTTCTTCCCTAATATTGTTTAAAGAATGACATTAGTGTAACGAGATTTCTGTTTGAGGTGTTCAGTGTAATAAATGAAAATGTCCAATTTAACTCGTCATTTTTCATTTTGCAAAAAAGGAAATCAACTCAAATAGCTGCAGGACTAATTTATTCAACTTATTATTTAGTAAAGGATGCCGAGTAATGAGTGCTTAAATCGGTAGGGGAAGTCAACTTTTAACTAACGCCACATCACAGTAGATTCGTTGAGAAACCTATGTTTTCAAACATATTTGGACCATGTTTGAAGGATTAGAACAAGGCTCTATAATAAAGAAACCTGATACTGCCCTCAAATACTCTGGGAAACTGGAACAGGGGTACTGCTCTCACACACTCCAAACCCCACTACTCTCCAGCTGGTTTGACTCACAGTGACCCTCTCAATCAGGATAGAACTGCCCTGGGCCCTTCTGAGCGTCTTACCAGCAGCCAAAAGCTTCATCTTTCCTAAGGAGAGTGGCTGTGGGTTTCAGACTAATTAGCTCATGGTTAGCAACCCAACCAGTAACCTCCAAGGTTCTCTCTGGGGAATATTTTTCTCCTAAAGTCATATTCTTTAGCTATTCTTGAACTATGATTTTAACTTTTCTCCTAAAATTACATTCTTTAACTCTGACTGGTTCCAATGCTCTCCCCATTTAGATTGGGAACTATTTAGGACTCTGGTAGGAAAACAAAAGTCTGCCTCCGTAAGGTAAGGTGGACTTTGAATTGTAAATGAGAGTTACTGAAGAAGAAACCAGAGAAAGAAATTAGAAACGTTAACAGCAAGATGTTATTACCACCACCATAGCTTAAGAACCAAAGAAAGTAAACAGTTCTTCTAGTCAGTGTTCTCTAGTCAGAAAAAGGAAGCCAGCTAGCCAAGAGATAGTTTGAAAACAATAAGAGTTGAAGGACATAGCTCAGACCAGATGCTCAGCCACCTGAGGATCCTGAAAAATGAGGGTTCAATGATAACATCATAGTCTTCTGACTCCATTGAAAGTTAGAGGGGGGGCATTTGGTGGAGAGGTGCAGTACAGGGCAGGTGAAAAGAGATGGACGATGGATTGGAAATCAACTGGAGGATGAATAGAAGTGTATGTAAAACAAATCATATAATCTGTTTACTCTGGTATTTAGATGTCAGATTTAATTCTAACTTTTAATTTCTCTCATACTTAAATAGCAGAAAAATTTTAGTAGAAGCGATTGAAGATGGAAAAGTGGCAGCCTCTTTGAGTCACATGATTTTGTATTCCCATTGACCAGAGTATGAAACTTGGGGAGCTGACTTGTTAATAGGCCAAAAAAAAAAAATCCTGAAAGCCTAATGTTCTGATGACAACATATTTACAACTATGTTTGATATAATTGATATATGGACTGCTATAAGAGCTGTAAAAGCCCCCAATAAAATGACTTCTTAAAAAAAGCTAATTTTCCATTTAGCCAATCACCCTTCCAAAAGTATAACATTTTGAATCTGAAAAAGTAGTCTATTTCCTCATTTAAATTATTAAGTGTGCTTGTGTAGAAGGAAATGGTTTCTTTTTATTTGAAATAAGTTGAATGCTAATCTCAGTTACAGAAGAAAAAAGCCCTAAAATTGAGCTAGGAGGAAGTTAATAATAAACTGATACAGAGAGGTCCTATTAATTTTCTATTAAAGGAATTTTAGTGTCACAAAGACGAATAATTTTTAGTCCTGAGATAATAGCTTTTCTGAAAAGAAAATCATTTTTTGAGATAAGATTTAGCAACGGAAATCACAGCCTATAATATCTAGCGTGATTTATCTTCCTTTGAAGTTTTAAAGTATGAGTGCATTATTAATTCAGTTAAGTTGGCAGATAAACAGGTAAAATAAAACAATTCCATTTGCTTTCACTATGCAGTATATATGCTTGTCTACATTATAGCGTGTGTTCCTTGACATTTTACCATAGTCTAGAAAGTTTTATGCATAGTATGATTTTTAAAATAATTTATACAAAGATATTTCTTCTTATATCTTATTTTCAGTAATAGGAGTTAGCTCAAAATTCAGAACTGCATCTCAAAATTATGTTTTAAGAACCAAGGAAAATCCTTCCTCATTTTCTCTTCATCTTTATAGATTAAATCCAAATAATATCAATCATAAATTCAAATAAAATGAAGAAAATATGCATATAGGAAAGACATTTTCTCAGTTCATTTTACTAATTTGTATTTATCTTTTGAGTCACTCAATTTATTATTTAGCAATCTACTATTGTAAGGTTTTTAATTTAAAAAATCCATGTTAATTTTTATGGTAACCTTTTTTGTTTCTTAATGAAATGGAATTTCACTAAAATCAAATACAGTGAGTAATATCCAACACTGTCTGCATTCACTATGAAGCAGTGAAAATAGCAGTGAAAAGGAGAATGATTTTATGATTTATGTGTCATCCTGACATGACCTAGGAATGTGATTTTGAACAAATCTATTCACATACCCTTGTGAAACATCTGAAACTTAAGATTTTTCTAAATTCTTGCACACTATAAAATATGACCTAAATATTTGACTCTCTTTTTCAGGATTTTAGGTAGCAGTACACTTTCTCACGCTTTTCAGTCAGAATATGTTAACAGAGTTCCTTTGTTATTTGAAATACATTGACTAATTTAACTCAGTATCATTTTGTTCCTTTGTTATTTGAAATACATTGACTAATTTAACTCAGTATCATTTTGTAATTCCTGTATTTTTTCTGGAAAGTTCTTCAAAGGTGAATTGCTCAGTTCTAACTGTAATGTTCAGCTAACCTGTCACTCTTTCCCAGTCATCTGGCCATCATTCCGTCAAGCTAATTTATCTAAGGATTTCCCTTCATTGTTTTCTCTGACATGCACATTGTTTCCTCTCTACATCCTAGCACTATAACTATACAATTAATGTGGAGAAAGTAAATATTGAGATATTGCTTTGATGATTCAAAATATTGAATGATGCAAGGAGTATCAAAAATGAATGGAAAGAACACACCGTGACTGTACCATAAAGAATGATTGGCATGCAATGATTTCAAACAGTAGCACATGATCACGAACGGATGTTAATGAAGGAAAAAGTTCACGCTGCACTGTAGGCATTTGTCTAAAGAACAGCACCATGAATTGACAGTACCAATAATAATGTTTCAGCCAGCTGATGAAGCTCTAGAAGCACTCACTCACCTATGCCAGAAAATGGAGCAACAGCTTCCTCGTTAACCATTTGGAAGAGATCCATATTATTTTCTGTCCAAAGAAAGGTGATCCAACAAAATGCAGAATAATAGAAATTATTATTAATATGAAATGCAAGTAAAGTATTAGCAGAGATCATTTTAAATGTAGCAACAGTACAGAGAGCTACTAGAAATTCATACGGGATTCAGAAGGGGAGATATCATTACTGATGTCAGATGTATCTTGGTTGAAATCAAAGCCTCTCTGAGAGATATTTTACTGTGTTTTATTGACTATACATAGCATCCAATCATGTGGTCATAACAAACGATGAATAGCCTTAAAAAAATGGGAATTCTGGAACACCCGAGAGTGCTCATGCATGTACGTGGATCAAGAGACAATTGTGCAAGCAGAACAAGAGACTCCAGCATGAGTGAAAATCAGAAGAGGTGTGCATTTGAGTTGTATCATTTCACTACACTTACACAGTCTTTATGCTGAACAAATAACCTGAGGAGGTGGACTATAGGAAGAAGAATGTAGGAGTGGAGAAAGTCTTGAGAACAACCTGTGGTGACAGGTTGCTATTGTTATGCAGATGACACAACTGGGAATGAAGAAAGGCAGGGGAACTTGAAGCATTTGCTGATGAAGATGAAGCATGGCAGGCTCAATGTGAAGGAATCTACCTGAATCAATAGACAACACCAGGACAGATAGAGGAAAGATTGAAGTTGATAAGGATTTCATCTTGCTTAAATCCATAGTCCGTGCTCACGGAAGTAGCAGTTAAGAAATCAAGTAGTGCATCCAATTGGGGAAATCTGCTGTAAAATATTTCTCATAGAAAAATGAGGCTGACATTCAGGAAAGTTATGGTATGCCTGACCCATGTCATGATTGTTTTTTTGGCATCACTGCCCTCTGTTGGTGGGAGTAGGAGGCCCAGTGTTTGCTCCTGTGGAGCCTCGGCTGGAATTGAACCTCCATCCCAGTGGGCAGCAGTCCCGCGCACAATCATGACTTGGATCAGCCCCAAGTCATGATTTTTTAATTTGTCTCATATGCATGTGAACATGGAAACTTGAAAAAGAAGAAGTCATCCTTTTGGATCATGATGTTGGTGAAGAATACTGAAAACACAGAGATTTGCCATAAAAATACTGCCAGATGTTCCTTAGAGGCAAGGGTGGCAAAATTTCATACTTTTGACATGTAGTTAGGAGAGACGACCTTTTGAAAAGGAAGTTGTTCTTTGCAGAGTAGAGAGAAAGTGAAAAAGCAGAAGATGCAGAAGCGTCAGCAATGAGCAAATACATGTATTTGTTATTTGTTAGGACCAATTCAACAGCAACTACTAACAAAAATAACAGTGGTGATGTCCTTTAGGCCACATAGCATTCATTTCACAGTTCTGTAACAGAGGCCACGGTTCTGCTCATTGACATTTTATTAGAGAACTGTGGTTCTAATATAGAGCAATACTCAACATAGCAAAATGGAGAGTCATACCTTCAACAATTATGATGTTATTTTGTTAGCATTTAAAACCAATCCATTTTGTTTAAATTAAAATGCTTATGAAAAAATAAAATAGTCAAGAATATAAATTTTGATATTTCCTAGGCTCTATTTTCTAGTTTGTCATGTATAATAAGCTTTCTGTCCTTAAGTTTTTTTGCACCTCCCTTCCCTCATCTATAATTCAGACATTAATCTTACCATTCTCATAATACAACTTTTAACACTAAACATGCTTATGTAAATAACATGATTTAAGTAGTATATGACTCTTAAAAAAATCCATGAAATGTTAGATTGTATCCCACTTATAAGCAGTTTTCATAAAATTAGCCCCTGAATACAATATAAATATAGCTTGTTCTTTTGTAAATATCCA
Organism: Nesogale talazaci; assembly: GCA_004026705.1. Taxonomy (NCBI): domain Eukaryota; kingdom Metazoa; phylum Chordata; class Mammalia; order Afrosoricida; family Tenrecidae; genus Nesogale; species Nesogale talazaci. The sequence goes on along the minus strand of PVJH01004744.1, from coordinate 41,086 downwards.
AGAAGTTGATTGTCAAAATCTATTAAAATTTACAATTAATGCTAAATTGACCACTAAAGGATTGGACACTGTTAAAAATTTAGAGCATATGGATTTCAAACATATGATTTACAGTGAGAATTATAAAATGAATTCACAATGCAATTCTTTAATTATATCAATGAACAAATGAACCAAAAGATTATTTTCAAAACAAAGTAACCCAAATCTAAATAAGACTAATGCTCTTTCTTTTCAGATATAGTTGTTAGTTGCAAACTTCATGACATGTGGCATGATCTTGCACAACCCCACCGTCATGTTCAGACTGAACCATGGGGATTCATTGAGTTTTACTCAGCTGATTTCATTAAACATTGCTTCCTAGTTCACCTATGTCTAGAATCTGTGTCTTCTTATTCAGTGCCATAGCAAAGCCTCCCTTTGCTAATGGACAAGCATGTGTACATGACACACATGCACCAGGAATAAGGGTCTGCACCCCTTATGGAAGTTGAGAATTCTATCACTGAACCGTCAATGACCCTCTAAAAAACATTAATAGATATCAAGATGTAAAAATATAAATCTTTAGAATTCAAAATATCTAGAATCAGATGTATGTTATTGGAGAAATTGTGCTTTAAATCTCAGTTTCCCTCATTTCTAAGTATGTATGATTATGATAAAGGATCGAAAGATCCTTTGGTCTAAGGATCAAAGTAGACAATGATTCTAAGCTTATGTCATTGTGTGAATATAGATGATTTCCTAAATATTGAATGGTTATTATAAACAACATGTTTTGGCTACATCATTAATCAAGTTTTCTTTAACTTTGTAAATAGCAAATGCAGAAAATATTTTGAGGATTGTGCAAAACCAGATAAAATGCAATTCTGTTAAACAAAGGATTACTAAAGATTGCTACTCTAAGAGCAATTATCATCAACAATGTGGTCAAGCAGTACAAATTTTATATTTCACCATCTTTGAATGAGGCTTAATATTGACCTTGATATATTGAGTTAATGAAACCATTCACTTTGTGAAAATGCTCTGTGACCAAATTCAGTAAACTAAAAAAAACACCTATATTTAGAATATTCCAGTGAGTTGAAATAGATAAAATGTCTTTAAAATTATCTTACAGTAGTTTATTCAGGACTTGAAAAATTGATCTTACATGAATGAATTAATTTTCATATTTTTCTCAGTTACCATGTATTTTTTATATTTTTTCTGTTTCCCCAACATGTTGAACAAAGTGAAAGAAAAACTATTTCCATATATCATTCCCCAGAAATAAATAATGCTTTGTTTTAAAGCTGTTCCCTTGAAAAGTTTGTCTTAAAGATATGTATGCACATTATTTATTCAAAAGAATTTTATATGAAGCACAATATTTGGGTTCTGTTGAACATTTTCATGTCATAATTATTTTACTATCTGTTTGTAATCCTATATTTTATTTTTCGACCAGTTAAAATATATTTTCATTATAAATGAAGGTTAATATAGTACATTAATTCGTTTTCTAACTTTTTGAAAATGGTAGCATTTCATAGTAATCTTTTCATTTATTTAACTTCATTTTAGCCATGGCAATGCATTAAAATACACGTGAGCGAAGTAGGTAAAGCCCAAGGTAGACGGATCAAACACACAAGCTGCTTTTGCTGAGAGGCAAAAATGAGGTTTCCTTCTTCTACCAAGATTTCTCTGTTTTTGGAACCTTGTGGAAAAGTTCTGCTCTGTCCATAACAACGCAATCAGACCGAATGAACTCAACAGCTATTTCCTCGGTGGAATAATGTACTCAAAGACATCGTATTTTTCGAAGTCATTCTCGTTGTGGCTCATATAACTCTTATCACAATCCATGCACCTGTTGTATGCAAAGCACATCTGTGCATGTGTTGCCATCCTCGTTCTCAAAGCACTTTCTTTCTACCTAAGCCCTTGGCATTCGTTCCTCATTAGACTTTGTAGCTTTAGGAGACACTCTTAATAAATTAAAAAGTTCACTTATTCCATGCACAGGTCATCTGCTCTGAGTTTGTTAAACGAGTTTTTCTCTCTGTGGAAATTACAAAGGAAAACCTCATAGAGCACTCAAGCTCACTGGCAGGGGCTGATGGTGACGCCCAGTTGCCAGCGCTGTTCCCTGGGTTTTCAGAGGTGTTGCTCTTTACAGGGAGCAGAAACCCTTGATTTCCTCCCTCGGAGCAGCTGGTGGTTTGGAGCTGATGACCTTGCAGTTTACAGCACAATGAAACCTCTCCGCCAACCTGCGCCCCCAGTAGAAAGAAAGTAAATAAAAGAAAAGAAGAGGAGAAAAACCTTCAGCAAAATATCCTTGCCCCACACTCCCTATCTTTTAATCATATGCCGTCAGTACTATGTGCAATTGAGTATCTTTGCACTCCCTTAAGCACCCATTGGGGGATCTGAGGCTACCAGTCTTTATGACAACAGACGGCCTTATCACTGTCCTTGAGAAGGACTGGTGGAAACCAACTGCCAAGTTCTCAGTTAAGACTTGAATGTTTAACCCTCCTCCAATTCTAGGTAGTATTAAAGAAATGACTATGATTGGGGGGGGGGGCATCACTGCCCTCTGGTGGTCGTGGACGCTACCCAGCGCTGCTCCTGAGAGCTGGCACAGGATTTGAACTGCCAAGCCTGCAGTCGGGCCCTCAACCACTTACAGCACCAGGGCTCAGCCTGAAATGACTCTAATTATACAGGTGAATTGTTACTATTCTTTGAAGACTACAATTGAGCAAGAAATTCCAATGTGTTTTTTAAAGACTTTTATTTTTTAAGCATTCTAAGAAATTTTGTATTTCCTTATAAATTTCACACGATGTATTTTGTTAATAATTTATTTTTCATTGTCATCGCACTTTGGTTGAAAGTTCCTTTTTAAATCAGAAGATGCTCATTGGAAGTTCCTTTTTTCCAGAAATCTAGTTTTTTCTCTGTGTGTTAGCAATTCATTATCAGAGTCAGAAAATGTAGAGTCTCTAATTTCAATATATAAGCTCAATATAAAGCTGCACACTTCAAGAAGTAGAAAGATCATTCATACTAGTTTAGTAATTTTTCTCTCCCACCTCCATCTTGGCCCTAGGAGTCTCTGCTTATTATCTACAGTGCTAAGTGGTACATCACATAGGTCAGTGTAGAGCTGTAATTGCTTTGTCTTCTATAAACTACTACTCTGGAGTCTATTCAAGGTCAAGGATGTCACCTTCTTCTCCCTGTGTCATTTGGCTTTAAAATGAAAGTGTTTTGTTTCAATTACCCTGGAAGTTTTATATGTTCTAAAGCTAAAAGGATTCCATTTGTAAAGTTTAATCTGTGGAACGCAAAGACGATAAAGAAACATAAGCATAATTACTGGAGAAAGGAATTAACTTAAGTTTCTAAAATGAGTTCTCAGTGAATGCTCATTGCATCCTTGCCTACCGACAACTTAATTTTATTATAAGGACCCTTAACTTGAACAACATTTCCTTGATTATCTATCCATAATCTATAATTATGTCATACTAGGTCATAATTATGCATTGTGGGAGCTATTTGAAAATTATAAAGGACTACAAAATATACCCCTCACTGATAGTTCATTTTAAAATATTTGAAAAAATATTGACTATGAACTAATTTGCCTTTTGGGGTGAAAATCAAAATATTAAAACTCAAGGAAACTACAAATTAAAACTACTTCAGTGGAAAATATATATATATATTTTTTGGGCATCACGGCTCTCCGGCGGTGGGAGTAGGAGGCCCAGCCCCACTGCTGGAATTGAACCTCCATCCCAGTGGGCCGCAGTTTCACGCACAACCACTACACCACCGGGGCTCACCCCGGAAAATATTTTTAAAAATAGTTTATTTCATAGGTTTTCTATAGAAATTTCACACCAATAATGTTTGTTCTTATAAGACAGATCATTTATTTGCTTGGGGTATTGTGATCAAACATTATAAAAAAGAGGGCGGTGCTTTTACATTTCTTATATGATTAATTTTTGCTTTATATGCATATTTTTGTTGTCGCCTCTTGCCGCTACCTATTGAAATAAAGTTTACTTAGTAAAGCAGGCTGGGTTAGGGCTGTTCTTAGCAAGGAGAGGGTGTCAGAATATTCAAATGTCAAATCTTCATTTTGATTAACAGAAAGTTAAAAAATCATTATACTCAGTGAGAGGAGTCTCTCAAAAAGAAACAGGTGTATTATGTGTGATCAGTTCAATCTGCAATATTTATTTGAATCTGTATATTGATCATGGTTCTTTGCATCAGTAAATACAGAGTCACAAATTGTATCTGCCACTAAAGAAATATAAACTGGGTGACAGGAAAATATCAAAAATCAATATGATACACAATATACCAGGTCAGATTCTTTTAGATAAACTACCTCGCCTAAAAAGAGAGCAGGTGGCAGACAGTGTTCAATGGACAGACCATGTTTTCTGGTGTTGTTTTGGTTTCCTAGCAGGAGGGTACTGTTAGGCATACATAGGATAAGTCTAATCGAAATGCTGGTGATGTACAGAGCAAAGAAGTATCTATATATGGTTTCTGCTTGTATATATTTTACTTATGATTTGAAAAAATTCTATTATTATAGCACAGGAAAACAGCAGAATGATGACTTTTAATGATGAGATAGGTCGTTTCCTGCCTTTTGACATTTATAACATTTCTGACAGATACAAATATACTATCCCTGGGAACTTGAAGAAGAGGGCTTTGCAGTCCCTTCAGAACTGTTCTTTGTTTTTTTGTTTGTTCTTTAAGAGAATTCATTGTAAAACAGAGTAAAGAATTGAAGATATATAAGAAGGAAAGAACAATGTAGGCAATAGTATAAACAAGAGGTTTACACTTTGCTCATAATTTAAGTTAAAAGAGAAAGAACTATAAAAGATGGGTTATTATTTACTCATCCATATCTTTATTGATTGAATAGTCTCTTAGCTAGTTATACCCTGAATTAAAGAACAGGAATGGATGCTTGCCTGATTCTGTGTCATGGTAATTCAATATGCTTCAGAGTAGAATTGCCCTCCATGCCATTTTTAATGGCTTTGATATTTCTGAAGAAAATCACCAGGGATTTTTTCAGAGTAGATGCTGGGTAAAAGGAGGAAATTACAAGAATTTTTATCAGTCACAAAATTGTCAATGAAATAGAAAATAGTTTTGTTTTTTTTATGATGGTTAAAAGTTTAGTTTTTTTTTTAATACTCTGAAAATAGTGTAATAGATGAAAGTCTGGAAGAAGTGAGCTCTGACAAGATCCACATAATAAATTTAGGTTATTAATAATAAGAAATTGAAGACAGTAGCCAAAATCATCAAGAAGAGGAAAGAAGGTTTGGGGTAATTTACAAAAGTTGCAAGTTTTGGGCTGAGCCCCGGTGGCGTAGTGGTTGTGTGCAGGACTACAGCCCACTGGGCTGGCAGTTCAAATTCAGCAGCAGCTCTCCAGGAGCAAGGCTGGGCCTCCTTCTCCCACCAGAGGGCAGTGATGCCCTAAAAAGCAAAAAAAAAAATTGCAAGTTTTATAGCTAGTTGTGTAAGAAATTGTATTTGAGTGCTAGATATGAAAGTAGACTTCCATATTTTTAACTTGGGCCCCAAGATGGAAGGCATAATATATCAGCATTAATAATAGGCAAAAACTTTTTAAACGGTTGCTCTATGTTTCCTTTTCAATATGGACAATATAAAATTCCCTTGCAGCAACTAAGTGGGCTAATTAAGAGTTATCATACTGAGAAAAAACAACACTGTGACTTTCAGTCACTCATTGTCTTTGAATTGATGCCAACTCCTCCTCTCAGCCCTCTTGGCCAGGGAACAGTGTCACTGTGATGTCCATATCTGTAGCTCTTTTATTCTTTTGTTATTTTGTTTTTGTTTGTTTGTTTGGGGGTCACCCCTGCCCTTTGGCAGGAGTGGGAGGCCCAGCCTTGCTCCTGGAGAGCTGCTGCTGGATTTGAACTGCCAAACCAGTGGACTGCAGTCCCATACACAACCACTATGCCATCGGGGCTCAGCCCCTCTGTAGCTCTTTATAAGGGTAGAAAGCCCATCTTTCTCCTGAAAAAGGAGCTGGTGTTTCGAACTGCTAACTTTGTGCATCAAAGTCTAATGCATAACCACTTTGCCCTCAGTGCTCCTTGATCTTGACTATACTTCTACCCACCTGCATTTTAAGAACATCTCAAGAACAAATATGATGCACTGTACACTAAGGCAGAAGACCCGCTGAAGTGTAGGCTGACATCAAGGACATCACACATGAAGAAACCAAACAGTCATTTAAACACTGGCAGGCAAGACAAGATCAAAGTGAAGTCAGAACGGACTGTGAAGCTTACTTTTAATCATAGAATACTGTGCATTAAGTGAAAACCTATAGAGCAGTTTTACACTCAGTAGCTCACCAGCCTCCCATTTGATTGCCATTTCCATCATTTCCACCCCCATTTCCTTCTTGCTGAGTATTTCCCCTGAAACCAAGTCCCCTCTGTGTGGACTGTAGCCTCCCCTCCCTACCTTTCATTCCCACCCTCAGTAACACCAAAGCCAGTTTCTGTTAGCGTGAAAACATTTCCCTGTTGATGGTGTTTTTTCTATAATACTGTTCTCAGCATTATATTTCTTCTTCTTCTTTTTTTTTAAGGCATCACTGTCCTCAGGTGGTGGGAGTAGGAGGCCCAGCCTTTGCTCCTGGGAGCCGGAATTGAACCTCCATCCCAGTGGGCCACAGTCCCGCGCACAACCACTACGCCACCGGGGCTCAGCCCTTCTTTTATTTTTGACTAATTTCATTCAACATAATATCCTCCAGGTTTATTCATGCCACTACTAAAGGTAGGTAAAGGAATCAAAGATAGTGGAGAATGAAAGAACAAAAGCAAAGAATACCAATTGATTGTAAGCAAAATAATACTATAGCCAGGTTTGTACCAAAATTTTATATCCCTGTCTTCAGCGATGCAAATGAGTTAAAAAAAACAAGTGAAATAAAGAAAAGGTGAAAGAAAGATAAGGGAGTTGTTGAAATCATTAATGTGACACATAATATTGGTTAAGAATAGGGGTTTGAAATTACAGATGAAATTAGCATCTATAAATCACAGTTTTCTGAATTGTCTGGTTATATGGACTGAAAAATAAGATATAGCTAGCCTCTAGCTTGTCAAGTTTAATAAAAATTATGCCATCCACAGCTGGATGAGGTGCTGAGAGTAGAAATGAAATTAAATAATGAATTTGGGATATGACATGTGTTCATTGTGGATTAATTTTAAAGTGAAGATTTAGCATTGAACAGATAGTGTGTGTACAGGTACGGAGTTTAGAGTGATCATTGGCACATACAATTGCTTGAAACTGGTTTTGAAATGGTGCAGGTAAAGTAAATCTTAAACAGAGAATTTAACATTATTCAGCTGAGATGAAAGACTTTGGACTTGCTGATGTACAATATATTTTGACTATTTTCAATAAATTAAAACCAGCGGTTATGAGATGATGCTTGGAGGGAAGAAAAAATGAAATTACATTTAGGTAAATATATTGGAAGGAAGAGGTGAAGGTATTTAGTGAGCTATGCATTTGATACAGAATAGAGACAATTCACTGAACAAGGGGCTTAATAAGGGAATGAATTAGCAGGGGGAAATAACTATAATATGTATGAATGTAAGATTTTTTGCTGGAAATAATTATTACGGTTAAGAATTAGCAGATGTAATCCTTCTAGATTAGCCAGAGTATAATGGTTAGACCCACAGCTGTCACAACAGAAGAACATTTGAACAGATTAAGTGCTGTTAGATTAGAATTTTTCAGAAGCTGCAGCGGTGTACTGGGTTGCACATTGGCATCATAACCTAAGGTAAACAGTTTGAAGCAACCAGCTGCTCCTTGAGGAAAAGATGAGGCTTTCTTTTCTTATATATTTACTGTGTGAGTCTGGGTAGACCAGAGAAACAAATTCATAAACATGCATACGGATATAAGGGAAAGATTTATATACAAGAGGAATGGAACGCTCAGAAAGTATCCCAACCCAGTCCTGTTCAAGGTCACAGTCTATACCAGTTCTATGCAGTCTATACACAGTCTATACAAGGTCACAGTTCTGATACCAGTCTATAAAGTCTTTTTCCGACTCATGAAGCACATGCAATGACACCAGGACAATCTCAGGCCAGTGAGTGCAGAGTCTTGTGTGTCCAGTTGCAGCAGAAGCAGTAGAAGCATCCTGGCTGCAGGGATCTCCCTATGGTTCCTCATTTCCAGGGCTGTGGGTCCATCAGCAGTATTCTTTGAAGGTAGAAGCATCTCAGCACTGGTAGGGGTCTCTCCATGACCTACCAAGCATCTCAGCACTGGCAGGCATCTCCACGTGGCTTCTCCAGCACCAGAGGTTTGGTTCCATCAGGGGAAAAGTCCATGTGGCTTCTCCTCCAATTCCTCCAATCTCCAGGAATCAGATATATGCTGCCATTTTGTCTTTTCAGTCCAGAATATCCCAGGAACTAAGTCTATAGAGGCTCACTTCCAATGGGAAATCCCAGACTTCCCAGAGAAAGCCATACCCACACAGAGGTCTCATTGGCTAGCTCCAGATTGACAGGCTAGACTCCACCCCGTACTCTTAGTCAAGTTGGAACCAAAGTATTGACTGCCACATTTACTGTTTGGGAAGCCTATAGGGGCAATTCTGCACTCACCTGTAGGTGACCAGATGTTCCGCTTTTCAACAATTTGCCTGCATCTTGTGGCATTTTAAAATGAAAATAAATATATTACAATACTCTTTTTGCATTTTATGGAAATTTTTGTTGCTCCATATAGACCAAAATTTTAATCAAGTACAACCCCCCCCCCAATCAATGGTGTCTCACTTAAAATCTGGACACTTAAAGTCAGTGAGAGTGAGTTGATACAGTGTACAATTCTGGAGTTCAAAATAAAGACTTTGGATGAACTTACAAATTTGGAAGCCATTGATTATTTTGTAAATATAGAAATGTCTCTGTCATTTGGATATTGACATTTTCCGAGTTTTATTCCTCTTATGTATCTGCTTTGGGTTTCTATATATATGGATCTGACAGAAAAAATTTGTCAAAATGTGAAATATTTATCAGTGTGTTTGGAATAACAGATGGTGACATAAGCCTTTTAGAAGAGGAAGCTCAAATCTGGATGTGCCAAAGGTTCTTTATTTATGAAACCCATGGTGTTTTCTCGTTAATGTCAAGTACTTGGGGGAAATAATTATTAATTAGAGGAGAACAAATATTAACTAAAGAGATGTTTCAACATATGGGTATATTGCATTGAGCTTATTTTTGTCCAGCAAATTACCTATATCTTTCCTCAGTTAACACCTCAACAAATGGTTCTTTCAAATGAATAAATCCTTGAGTTCACACGAATCAATTTTAGTTCTGAATAAACTATCAAGATACTTTGAAATCCTCTTTCATGGATCAACTCTTAAAGAAGAAAGCAGCACCATTTGTTAATATCCTATTTTAATGAGGGTATATATTTATTGACTTTATGCTTTCTCAACAATTACAATTTCATTGTACATACTGGAGGTCAAAAATAAGTCACTTTACGTCAACCTCTTTGCTCTAAAGGATTTCATTCACACTCTTAGAAGATCACCTGTCAAGTCTAGATGATCTCAAAGCTCTTTTCAAACCTTCACAAGCAATCCACATGAAAAATGTCTAAAATAAAGTATTTAGATGATACCCAAGGAAATTCTGATATGTAGGTTTGAATTCGGTAGTCAAGTTATAAATTGTTATATTCTCTCTGGCATAAAACCTTGGAAACTATTCTTATGGATTTGATAAATGGAAATTTTTATTATATTTCTATATTTTGTTAATTTTTCTCAGAATTCATATTTCCATCAACCTATTTGTGTACCTTATACTTAGTTCCATGTATTGCCTACAACAGACCATTTGGTATCTATTGCCATATAACTCATAATTATTTAGTATAAGTAAGAATTTGAAGCACTATAGGGAATTCTTATTTTTCTTGCCTGCACCTTAGCCAATACTTATAATGAATTATTTCTCCATATTCCTAGGTTTTTGTCCAGGGAAAAATTATGACAATTTTTGGCCAGATTTTCATGCAGCCCATTCTGTGTGTGTGTGTGTGTGTGTGTAAATGGCTTTCTCTTACTTAAGCTCAGCTTTCATGAAGCACTACTGTATACATAAAGCTCCCACCTAGCGCTCTTCTCTTTGTTCCTGTGCTGGACTGGGGAACAAAGTGAACAAGTGCACACATGAAATCTATGCTATTTTCTTTGTGATTGGAAAGTTTTTGGCTTTTAGTCCCAATGTCTTATGTCTTTTCCAGCATCTATGGAACATGTAAGCTTTCAAGAAGGGTAAAATTATAAAGTCTCAGAGGTATTGATTATATGTAATTTAAAATTAAGCACATGTACCTCATAGAACTGTGGTTATTATAGTAATATTGGATTGAGTGTTAAAATGTTTAACCTTATGCCTGAGATGCATGGAATGCACTCAAAACTTTTATTTATTAATAGTAAAAGTATCAGTAACTATAGAACTACTTCAATATCTACATTACCTTATGATGGCAGAAACACATTAAAACATCACCCCTTATATTAATAGATTTCTAACTTAAACTTCTTTATCACGCTAAATCAGTGACAAACCCAAATGTGTAATGAAATCATTCAGGTAAAGTAATTTGATAGAAGCTGTGCAAATGTAGAAAAAATAATTCTATGAAAAATATTCCTATAGGGGCTGAGCCCCAGTGGCATAGTGGTTGATTGTGGGACTGTGGCCTGCTGGCTTGGCGGTTCAAATCCAGCGACAGCTCTCCAGGAGCAAGGCTGGGTAGCTCCCATGACCACCAGAGGTCAGTGATGCCTGCCCCCCAAAAGAAAAGTATTCCTGTAAATGACAGCAACAAAAAAGAGCATCTATTAAATAATACTAGCTGATTATTACTGTGGAAAAAAAGGCTGACTCCAGGGTTTCCATATTATTTTATTGTAAAATGGAAGTCAAGGTATTAAAATATACCTTTAAATTTTAAATCTATAGTCAACCTCAAACATCCCCATTGAATCAAAATAAAATGTATATATGGGTCAGATTCTCTATTAAGAATAGTTAGAGATATCTAATTTCATATTTTACCAGGGATATACGAAAATAAGGTTGAACTAACGCAAGAGAAGGATCTTGTGAATATCCATATACACACCTTTATGTCAATGAATCAGGAGACACCTGATTAGGCAGTGAATAAGCAGCCAACAATTCACAAGCGTTGTTGAAACCACAAATCTTTATCTCAAAAGTCCATGGTTCATGAACCTACTAGACACAACCTAAGTAGGATTCTTTCCTTGAGGTCTCAACATACTAGAATCAAAGTAGAGTCTCTCTCTCTTCGGCAGCACGGATTTCTTTCTTGAGCTCATTAAGCAGTGGCTAGAATTAAATTCCTTCAATGTTTACATTATTGCTGACAACACTAAGTTTGGATGCAGTGTTCATAAAGATTTCAGCTTGATATGTCAACAGAAGTTGAGCTATAGAAAAGAGCCCTCAACATCTCATTGGTTTTCAACAGGAATTCGGATTCAGTTCCAAGATACTGCTCTCAAATGCATGCCCAATAGCTCCCTCACAGTGCTGTAGCTTGCTGTTCAGACCTATTGAGAAAGTAATCTGCTCTGTTAGAGTTTTTAAAATGTTATAATCCAATCATGGGAGAAATACAATCCCCTCATATGCAACTATATTTAAGTGAACGTTATTGTGTAAGATGCATGTGTGCATGATCGAGGAATACAGAAAGTGGGATCTTGGTTTATGCCTCGGAGCCTGTCAACCACATGGAATTTGGACAGTTAGTGTTCATGAAAATTTCAGCTCAGAATATATTCAGCTCAACAAATCTTGTAGAAGATGCTGTTTTCATGATATGCATCAAATTTCCATAATTAAAGCATGAGATTGTAGATTCTGTAACAATAGATTAATGGCTAATTAGCAAAAGAGTTTCAAAAAGTACTGATTGCTGTTAGTTCTATGTAGCATTGTGTATATATATATATATATATATATATACACACACATGTATATAGACAAACACAAACGCATACATTTCAAATGAATTGAACTTTATTGAAACTGGCATGTAGAATCTCAAGCTGATTATTTATAGTGCATTTAGCTTATATGGTTACAGGTGAAAAGTCGGCTTCTGAAAAAAGAAACAAGGTCAACTGAAAAAATTTGTTGGTATAACCTGAGAATTGTAACAGTTTATTGATAATATCTTCAAAGAAAGTTTATATGCTATGTTAAACTTTAAAAAAATTAATTTTCTATGATTAGTCTAATTTTTTGCCTAACACTGAGTAAATTTTTTTTAGATTTTTTTCCTGAAAAATATACTTGTAAAGATTTTAGTTAAGTGTGACCAAGAAAATTTTTATTGATAATTTCTGGTAATAGTAGAATAACTGTTGCACATAACTTCTGACCACTCTCCACAAATTTGTGAGAAAGAAAAAAGCTTACAGAAAATAAGTAGACATGCACATACATCAGAAATAAAATAGCTGAATCATATAGTTTGGTTTAAAATGTATTCATTAGTCCTATTTTTCCTATTATGCTATCTATTAAATTTAATATAAATGCCTTTTATTTTCTGTGTGATAATATTATTAAATACTCCAATGTGCTAGCTTGCTGGATCTATCCCCTTCCAGTAAGCATTGTGTATACTTTATGTCTTCTATACCTTAAAAAACATGACCAAAGATTAAATAATAATTCAATGCTTGTTTATCCCAAATTTGAAGCAATAAATCATATAAACTCTATAAGATCATTTAATATTTCTTGAAAATTTTAATTTTGATGTATGTTGAAATGTTAAATGTTAGCATAATGTTCACTTATCAAAGTTGTTGAACACTGCTTTGAAGTAAAGTTGAGAGTCAGTTTTTTGTAGTCCAAAATCTAGGTTAGTCAAAAAAATAGTCTAAAAATGATGGCATTGCATGGTCAGCAGCAGTTTAAACCTGGCAGCTGCTCTTTGAGAGAAAGAGGAGGCAGTAGACTCCCTTAAGATGTTCAGTCTTGGAAGGCCCAATAAAGACGGGTTTGCTAGGAGTCCAAGTAGATTTGATGGCAATGTGTTCAGATGATTTTGATCTCTTAGTCAAGCTAACTTATGTTGAGATTAAAAGAAGTTTGTGTGTGTGTGTGTGTGTGTATATATATATTCTCATACTAGCACTATGGAACTGGTTCTTATGTTTAGTTATTGCATATTAGTACAAAATAAAATAAGGACATTAAGATTTACCTTTAATTGCATAGAAATTTTGTACTGTCATCATTTTTAATCTTTCCAGATTAAAAAGTTCTGTCAGCTATTATAGCACCATTCAATGTTTTTTAGAAGGTAAAATATAAAGTTATATGCTTAAATATAAGCAATTATTTTTAAAAGCACTCCTATTTCAATGATGCTTATTCCAATGATGAATGTTAGATATAAGAAAGCATAGTTTAATCTATGTATACGAGACTGAGAATTTCAAGGGACAATGAAAATACTTTGTCACTCCTTGAAGACTTAAGAGCTAAATTTTAATTTATAATCTTGATCTGTGATAATTAAAAATCAAAGAGATTTATTTGAATGTTTTTCCCCTAGTTCAATAGCAATTTGCTTGCAATTTGACTCAAATTAATTTTATGTAATTTGATTAAGAACATTATCTTCTCACACATTTATGAGAAGTATTGCTTTTTTAATGTTCTTCTTTATGATATTTTTCAGTTTTCAATTTTATATAGAACTATCTACAATTGAAGGACCTCTGGTGGTGTAGTAGCTATGCTTTGGGATGCTAAATTTAAAGTCAGCAGTTTGAAATATCCAACTACCCCAGGGTAGAAAGATAAGATTTCTACTCCCTAGCAAGCTACAGAGTGGAAGCTGCGAGGGTCACTTCTAATCAGCTTTACAAGGTCACTAAGAGTGAATCAGATTTCACTCCATGACAGTGAGCTTTTTTTTTTCTTGGTCCCATAAAAATTTCTGCAGAATATTCTTAAAACCAAGCTCAGTACATTGGATTGATTCTGATGGAGTCGTTATGTGTTGGCATCAATTCGACGGTCTTGAATGCGATTATTTTTTCAATATATTCATGCTTTTAAAATTGAATATTTTTTTTTGTGAGAACAATTAGTATAGTGATATTGACTATTTGGAAATTATGATTCTCATAGTGGGGGAAAATAAGTTAGTGTTTCAGAACCTTAAGGAAGGTGTACTATGGACATTTAAGAAATGCAACATTGGTGCTAATGCTCCATTTTGGGGACAATGACAAACAAAACTGTGTAATCAAGTACATGTGTTCAGCAGTTATGACCATACTTGTCTGCATGGATACTATAAAGCACTTATTTCTCCTACTAACATTGGTGGAAGAACCTTTTGAGGGACTTATTTTGAAGATAGGGCATGACTCAAAATGAAAAGGAACAGCTGAAAATGTCCATTAAAATTGGAATATGACATGCACAGTGTGAATCTAGGGAAATGGAATCTGTCAAAAATGTAGTAACATGCTTAAAGCTATATATCGTAGATGTGAGTGACTTGAAGTTAACTGATCTTGCCCCAGTGTAAGTCAGATGATTCCTGCACAGGGAATTACCAACGGAAGAGGAGTATAAGCACTTTCATTGCTCAAAAGAACATTTCAAGATCTAACTTGAAGTATACAGTTGTGATTGGATATCTATACATTTACTAAAATATCAATTAATAAAGTATTATTCAAATAGACACTGCATTCACTAAGGTCATTAAAACTAGGGATTAGGATATTGAAGAGTTATAGCAAAATTGATCAACATGCATTAAAGATGCATTGATAAGTATTGGTGATTAGAATGTGAAAGCTGGAAATAAAATAAGAAAGTTCATTATTTGAAAAATATTGTTTCAGTAACAGAAAACAAGCTGGAGATCAATCATATGATACAATAGTTTATTTATTTTAAATATATATCACAATAACATTTTTGCCACCTATTTGGCACCTTCCAGAGTGAATATGCAGGAAATCAACTGATGACATGTGGTAAGAGAAAATGGAGAAGCTCAATAAAAAGCAGCGTGTAAATATGGAACAGAACACCAATTGCTTATATGTCAGTTTAGTTTAAATTTGAAGAAAATTAAGACAAGACCTCAAGAACTAAAGAAACACCTTTGAGCATGCCTAACCTACATTAGAGAACATCTCTAGCACACATGTGATGCACTTCACACTAATGACCAAAGAATGAATGAGTTCTCAGAAGACACTTAGAACACTAGAAATGCAGAAAGCAAAGGTAACTAACTAGAGAGAAAGGGGGAAAAAGTCAAAGTCAAAGTGGATATCTGAGGACATTCTGTAATTTGCTGTAGATTGTCGAGTAGCTGGAGCAATTGGAAGAGAGAGTGAATTAAAAGAACTTAACAGATTTCAAGATCAAGTTTAGAAGACACTTTAAAATATTATAATTCAGGGACTGAGCTCCGGTGGCGTAAATGGTTGAGTGCGGGACTGTGACCTGCGGCCTTGGTGGTTCAAATCCAGCGGCGGCTCTCAGGAGCAGCACTGGGCAGCACCTACGACCACCAGAGGCAGGATGCCCCCCCCCCAAATTAAAAATAATAAAAATATTATAATTCAAAATACAAAGATACAGAGTTAGAAAAACAAAAAAGAAGAGCACACTCAGTATATCTCAACCTAAAGAAAGGAGGAAAGTATTCAAATCTCAAGTGGAAATGTGGAAAAATATTGAATTTCAAAGGTGGAGGGAGCATTATGAAAAGATGATGAACGGAATATGCAGTCACTGTACCACAGCCAATCAACCATTTCAAGACGTAGTAGCCAATGAAGACCCAAAGACACAGAGGAAGAGACAGCCTCTCTATCATGGAGACAGGAGTAAAAATAAATAGATAATTCAAGATTGACAGATTATCAATCAAAAGGTTTCAACAGCAGCTGCAAAGCTGGAAGCACTCACAAGTTTATGGCAAGAAATTAAAAAACAAACAACACCATCCTAGCCAGATGAGTGGAAGAGATCCATATGCACATCCATTTCAAGATAGGCTACCCAACACGAAGAGGACATCTTCAAACAATATCATTAATATCATAAGAAAACCTTTTGAAAATAATTTTTAAATGGCTGCAACCATGCAACACCACTTTGCTATAAAATCAAGCTGGTTTCAGAAAAGGATCTGGAATGAGGGATTCCAATGTTGACCTCAGATGGATTTCTGGTGAAGAGCAGAGATTCCACAGAAATACACAACCACTCTACCTTTAAGGAAAAAACAAAAAACTTTTTTTCATAAGGGAGAAAAACTTTATTTCATTTTCAGAGAAATATAAGATGCATGTAAAATTATACACACACACACATACACACACTCACAACCAAAATCATATCATCTGGAAAGCATGGCAAGAGAGCGTTTTCTGTGGGTCACATTCCCAGAGAAGTGGTACAAGACTCTTAGGGAGAGGCAGGGTCTGGACTGGCTCTCTGACCCAGGGACAGTACTATTTTCGATGAAAACACAAAAACCCTAGTTTCTTTTTTAAATCACTATTTAAAATGTCAGCAACATGGAGAGAGTTTGGCACTAGTCCTGAACTCTGAAGCTGACGCCCTCCTCATTGGCCTCCCCATGTTCTAAAAGGCTAAGTAGACATCAGGTCCAGGGGAGAGAGTTTCTTCACACCCAGTCATGTAGCCTACACACTATGATTTGGGGACTGCCATTCACACCAGCCTTCCGGAGAAGAAGCCTGTCTTCTGGCGGACTTCTTGGCACCTGACAGTGAAGCCCATTCCTCATCATGTCCTGGATGAAAGAATTCATGAACTGGCTCCATGTCACCACCACCACCACCACCCCACCAACTCAGAAAAGCTCTCAAGACAGTGTGCCTGGATTCCAGGCCATTAAATAGAGGAAAAGGTGTGCCCATGTCTGAGCCTTAACTCCCAGAGCACCTCAGGGAGGTAGACTGGGCCCACCAGGGAGCCACAGAGTCCTGAACCTTCAGAGAATATGGAAACTGCCATCGTCTGCTGGAAGAGGAAGCCAAGCTGTGTGGAAGAAGCACAGTCAAATGCTCTTTAGCAAAGATGGTGAGACATTGTCTTTCTTATTTTGAACTTGTTATCAGGAAAGATAATTCTCTGGTAAAAGATTTCAAGCTTGGTTAATTATTAGAATATCAGCAAAAAATAGTAAGGATGGGAGGATAGCAGAAGTTTGGACAATGTTTTGTTCTGTTTTAAATAGGGTCCCACTCCATTGGAAACCATTTGAAAGCAGATAACAAAAACAACAGTTGTTATGGAGAAAATTTTGACCCTTGCAATATTACTTTGTGATTATTCTTTATCTGCTAGATTCTGTCCCTAGATGTTTAATGTATCCTCTCACAACTAATTGACATTGAATGCATAGGTCCTGTGAAATAAATGATCTATATGTTTGCGTTTATATAAAATTGAGATTCCAAAATTATAAATGTTAATGTAAAGGTATGTACTCTCATGAGTAATTTCACTAAGTGAAGGCCATTACATGTATTAATTAATGAACAATGTGAGTCAAAACAAAAATAGATGACTAAATATTCACCTTTCCAAAGGAGAAAATGGCCATAGAGTCTTCAAAACAGACTATCAAAACAACAAGCCAACCAAGAAGTAAGAGTCAAATTTTGATTCAAATTTTAACTCAGACCAACATATAATAAAATAAAAAATTGAATAGGCTAATTGAACATCAACATTCACTTTTTTGAGGGTGGGGGGAGCACATTACCGCCCACTGGTAGTCATGGGAGCTACCCAGTGCTGCTCCTGAGAGCCACCGCTGGATTTGAACCACCAAGCCCGTGGGCCACAGTCCTGCACTCAACCACTTACGCCACCAGGACTTAGCTCCAACATTCACTTTTAAGTGTATAATTTAAAAATTGTTGGAACTTTTCAGCCCAATTTTCCCAGCTTGTGCCACACACTTCACTTTTCTCTCCTAGGTATTACTTTATTTGCTTAGACTTTCTTGGATAACTTGAAATATTCCCATATCCCATACTCCTTTTAGTAAAACTCTAAATCTTTCCAGAAATACAGTTAATAAGAAAGGATGCCAAGGATCTATTCATATGACACAATATTGTTTATATATCAATGGATAGGGGTTGTATCTTACCATCAGAGTAGAGCAAGATGATACTTTTTCATCTACCCTTCCTGTACATATTACCATAAGTCACTTTTTAAAAATACATAGCTGCTGTTAATTAGATCAGAATTATCACATGACATATGGCTTTCTTTTTGAGTATTGCCACCAAGAGCAATACATGTATTTCCTCATACTGAAATTGATGTTCAAGGATTTTGTTTATTATCTGTATGAGACTGTCCTTGGGATAAAAGTAATCTTTGATTTTGTCATACAAGATGTAGAATAGAATCACAGTTTTAAAAATCAATTTAAAATGGTTTTGCTCTATACTCCCCACACTTCATTTTCTTCATTTCATTACTATATTACTGCTTTCTTGTTATGAGTGGTTGTTGGTTGTGAGTGGCTGTTTGTGGCTGAAGAATTCATTCTGATTGCTGGTTGCCTCATGTCTGCAGACAGCGCTGTCCCAGAGGGCTCTGGGCTGTGAAGGCTCAGACGCACACTTTCAGTTCCCTGGGTGAATTCTTAGCTTTTAGCTGGTAGCTGAGCACTTCCATTTGCACCATGCAAGGACTCCATAATAGGTAGTAAATGCTAAACCTACCAGTGGGGGCACTTCGCATGAACTAGACACTCAGTGGTAAAATACAGATAGATGGAAACAGTCATGAGTCTCCTGAAGCAATTCAGTAAATATCCCAACAGTCATATTATAGCAGAGGTTCAAAGGACAAATAATGCTGCCATTTTCCTCAAAGTTGTTCTAGGAAACTCATTATTTTCTAGGCCTCGAACTTGAACTTGAACTCCTGTTGGAAAAGATAATGGCAGCTACCAAATTATAATAGGATGAGTTTCTTTCAGAGAGACATGATGAGGTCCCCAAGGGAATGGTGGTTGCACAGTGGGCTAGAGTGGCAAGGTCAGAATTTTGGACAATCAGCAGCATGCAGGAGGAAAGCATGTCTCTCTATCTCTGCGAAGAGTTACAGTGTCAGACATGCTACCGGGCAGATCTACCCTGTCCCACAGGTCAATTCGAGGCAACACTGGCTTAAGGACAGTGAACTCAGTTGAGAGATACTATGGTGCTTTAGGAAGAGAACTTCATGTCTTACAAAGGTCTGTATTTTACACTGTATTCTTATATAAATATAGTATTTTATGATATACTTATGAAAATATTGTGAAGTAGCCTACAGAACAATGCATGAAAAATACGGTGTTGATGTTCAGTTTGCATTACTATATCGTGTAATTGTTTGTACTTAACTATTCTTTCATTCATCCACCGCAGAAATATTTGTTTTGCTGATATAAACAACAAAAAATGAGCAAGACCCTCTGAAAATCAATATACTTTTAATCTATTAAAGAAAAGGATGGTTCAGTAAGCTCAATTTGTATAAAATTATTAATAGGTACATACAAAATACAATGACCATAAGAGAAATATTTGCAACATGCCTAGTCATCCACTGTTCCTATAAGAAACATATAACCAATGAATGGCTTTAACATTTTCTGCCTTCATATCAATTTTTTACTCCCAGTTGACAATAGATAGAGTTTCTGAGACTTTTTATTTAGGGCAGCAGATAGCTTCTTTCTCTAGCAGTGGGGGATGGTGCAGTGAATGTGCATAACAGACAGCACCCGCAGGAGGCTGGAAGTTTAATTTCCAGAGGAAGGTTTTCTCAATGTCTGTGGTGCTGGAGTTGGAATCTCACCTCCGTGTGCTTCTCCTTCTGGTAAACGTACATGTAATGGAGCATCTCTCTTCCCCCATGTGGACTTTTTTTTTTCTTGCTTGCCTAACGTGCTCCTCTTAGATCTCAAAAAAAGATTGATTCAAAGCACATCCCACACTAATACTCTGTCCTTTAACATAACAAGGAAAAAGAAAAATCCATCCCCACATGAGATCATAGCCACTGGTATAGAGACTAGGATTTGCAACACATATTTTGTGTGACACAGTTCAATCTATGACATGGGCAATCTCCATTTTATGAGAAAACCTTTTATTTTGGAGCCAGGGTTAAACCATGATTTTTTTTTTTGCTTCTCCTGCCCCTCTGTGTACTCCTTGTCACCACTTGGTACTTTCAGATCCAACATACTGCTTGAAAACACATTCTGTCTTATAAGGCAAAGGTTCTTAAGTTTAAGAGACAGACAGTGCTGGATTTTCTCATTGGATGAATAAATTATGTAGACCATATAATTCTCAGTACTTGCATCTATATAAAATTAGGATCACAAAATGTGACTCACTCTGTATTAGATTACATAATTCACCTCCTTGTTATGATCCCATGAGTCATCTCTTGACTCTTAATGACTATGTGCACTACAGGATGTGACTGTGTGGTGATCCCACAGGTTTTCTTTCTTGGCAGCAGGTTATCCATCATGCTCCTTACAAGTGAAGATTAAGGCACTCATCTCAGGTCACTTGGACATGGTTTCATGAGAGGACAGTCCCTGGGAAAGACATTCTATTTGATGTTATTTAAGCAACAAGCAAGACTCACTGTCACCGTGCCAATGCCAAGTCATAGCAGTCCTATAAGATGGAGAACAACTGCCTCTTTCTGAGACTGGAAATCTTTATCGGCATCTTTCTCCTCAGCTTCATCTTCATCCCAAAGAGCTGTTGGTGCTTTTAGAGAGCTGAGCTTGCAGACAGCCACCCCAACTTAACCCACCATGTCACAGGGCAGCAAAAAAGAGGAAAGACCCTCACCAAGGTGAATGGATGGACATGGTACTTGTAACAATGGGCTCAAACATAACAATTGCAAGGAGAGTGCAGGATCTGGCAGTGTTTTGATTTGTTATGTATAGGGTCCCTATGAGTGAGATCAATTGACTGGCCCCTAGCAGCAACAAAAACAATAAAACATTGCATTGGAAGATTTTCAGAAGTAAATCACCAAATGCTTCCTCTGATCTGTTTAGTCTATAAACTCCATCACATCCATATCACATTTCCAGTAGCAAATGGACTGTAGTTACACATGAGGTGCAGTAGACAGAAGTCTAACCCAAGTCTCCAACATCAAAGACAAAATTTTTATCACTGAAACACCAATGTCCTCCAACAAGATATTAAATGTTTTCTATTCCCATATATTTGTATGTCAGATCTTCTTATCTTTTTTCCCGTTGTTGTTCTTTTTAAAAAAATCATTTTATTGAGGGCTCATACAAGTCTTATCACAATCCATTTATACATCCATTGTGTCGAGCAAATTTGTACATTTTTTGCCATCATCATTTTAAAAATATTTTCTTTCTACTTGAGCCCGTTGTTTCAACTCCTCCTTTTTCCTCCTTCCCTCATGAACCCTTGATTTACACACTTTATTTCTTCATGTCTTACACTGACCAATCTTTCTCATCACCCAATTTTCTCTTGTCTGTCACCCAGGAAGTGGGCTTACATCACTGTAATCAGTTCCCTCTTTCTCCCCCCACCTTCTCCTTACCCTTCTGATATTGCTGCTCTCAACATTGTTTCTGAATGATTTATCTGTCCTGGATATCTCATGTTTCCAGGTCTTATCTGTACCCCTTTGCATCCTCTGGTTTTCCCAGATTTGTACGGTAGAATTGGGTTCATGATAATCGGGGGGAGGAAGCATTAAAGAACTAAAGAAAATTGTTTTTTTCAACAATGGTGTACTGAACCATGACTGGCTTTTCTCTTCATTTTGACTGTTCTGTAAGGGGATGCCCACTTGTCTACAGATGGACTTTGGTTCTCCACTCTGCATACCTCCTCATTCATAATATGATTTTTTTTTGTTCTAGGTCTTTTATGTCTAACACATGATCCCATCAAAACCTCATTTTCACATGGGTTAGTGTCTTTCTTCCATGTGGACTTTTTTGCTTCCCAGATAGATGGTCTCTTGTGTATTTTAAGTCTTTAAGATCCCAGGCGCTCTAGCTTGTGAAAATCTGGCACCATCAGCTTTCTCCTCTATATTGGTTTATATTCACTTGAGAGGGATGGTGAACATTACAGAATTTGTTTATATCCACAATGAGAGGGATGGTGAGCTTTACAGAATTTGTTTATATCCACAATGAGAGGGATGGTGAGCATTACAGAATTTGTTTATATCCACAATGAGAGGGATGGTGAGCTTTACAGAATTCCAGGTAGTTAGAACAAAGAATTCTTGAAGGGCTGAGCCCCAGTGGCATAGTGGTTGTGTGCAGGATTGTGGTCCACAGGGTTGGTGGTTCAAATCCAGCAGCAGCTCTCCACGTGCAAGGCTGGGTTTCCTACCCCCACCAGGGCAGCCGATGCCCCCAAAAACAAAAACAAAAAACAGAACAAAGTATTCCTGACTTGTAGGAGTATTTGAGTAAAAGTCCAGTGTCCATCTGCTGCCTTAATACCAAATATATGATAAATATATGATCATAAATCTATTCCCCATGGTACATGCCTGTACTTAGACCTCTATAAATGCCCTTTGCCTCCAAGTTCTTTCCTCTATTTCCGTTGACTTTCCTCTTGTCACACTATCATATTCAGTTCTTATTTGGGTTTCAGTAGTTCCTCTCAGTTACATTGTCATTGATCAAACTCTACCAGTCATCCTACACACTCCTTGCCATCAATTTTAGAACCCCTGTTTTGCAATGTTTTGGTTTTGTGCTTATTATTGTCTGTGCATGTCCAGCTAGATAAGATAGGTGATAAACAATCTGGAGGAGAAAACAACAGGACCTCAATTTGGAGTCGGGGTGCATGGGTATGGGGGGATGGGGAAAGGAACTGGGTATTAGCAAACCCAGGGACAAGGGAACAACAAGGGATCTAAAATTGATGATGAGGATAGTGTAGAATATTTCTTATCTTTAATTGAACACCTAGGAGAATCCAGTGTTGAGCCTTCAGTATGTATAACTGAAGATTCTCACAACTGGACCAGTAGGGAAAAGTATGATAATCAGAGAAAAGATTGAAGTTGTCAAGGATTTCATTTTCCCTGGATTCACGGGCAGTGTTCATAGAAGCGGTGCCATGAGCTCAAGTGAAATACTGCATTAGGCAAATCTGCTGTAGAAGACCTCTTTAAAACATTGAAGGGGAAGGATGTTACTTTGAGGACTAAGGTGCACCTGATTCAAGTCAGGCTATTTTCAATTACCTCATATGCATTCCAAAAGTGTATATAAAAAGGAAAACCAAAAAAGAATTAATGTCAACAAAAGATACTGAAAGTCCCGTAGACTGTTGGAAGAATCTATAATTCCATCTTTAAAGAAGTACAATTAGAATGCTCCTGAGGCACAAACGTAGTGAGAGATCCTTGTCCCATGTCCCTTAGACATATTATCAGGACAGACCAGTCCCTGGAGTAGGACATCATGCTTGAAAAAGTGTAGGGGAACCAAAAAAGAAGAAGGTTCTCAACCAAGTGGATTGAACAGTGATGGCAATAAATGTCTCAAGCACCAGAAGAGTTGTGAGGATAGCACAGGTCCCAGTGGTACGTATTCTGTTCTTTTGTGTGAATCAGAACCAGCTCAATGGAACCAAACAACAACATTAGGGAAGTTGATAGATGACCAAAAGTCAGGATCAGTAAGCAGTAAGGATACAGCAATAGGTAAAGACCCAGTAGGATGCAGTCACAGCAGCAACCCTTTTCATCCAGTCACCAGTCTCCCTTTTTGAGCCATGTGGTCCTTCGGTCTCTGTCTCCATGGAGTAGACTTTGTCCCACAATCCCATGGTCATGGTCCTGCTCCTCGGCTCTTGCCTTTGCTTGGCCCCTGCATCTGATCTCTGCCTGGATCCTTTGCTTTTCCCGGCAGTCTCCATGCCACAGTCTCTGGCGTCTCTGGACACAGCCTTTGCCATGTTACACCAAGTTCTCAAACCTGTTCTGTGGATGATCTTGAGATTTTCCTCCGTCAGAGATGGTTTTGATACACACAGTAATGGCTTTGTTGCTTTGCTGTTCTGTTTGTTGCAGATCATATCCATAGGGAAACAAATGGTTTGACTTGGTACAAAACCTCTATGAAGCTGGAGACCTAATCTCATGGTAAACGTGTCTATTAGCATAGAAGAGAATTCCCTCCAAACAGCATAAAAGTCACAGGCACACAGTGCACCCAATTAATTGTGACTCTGTGGCCCATAGTAATGGACAGTATCTCATTCTCAGTCTCCTCCATGCACAAACGTTGAAAGGCCTCCATTGCCTATGAAAGTCGATAGCGCTTCTAAACCTGGCATTTAAAGTTTTGCCTCAAGAAAAATCCAAATTCTGCCTTTCAACCTTCTTTCCTTTCATTCAAAATTAAAGTTAACATTCCCACAATCCAGCTGGAGTGGGAGCATCTCATGTCTTGCGTCTTTTCTCATTCTCTCCTTCCTGGGTCTCTGAGGCAGATTGCTCACTCAGAGAGCCAAGAATGGGCTTGCTCATGTTTACTGGCTCCTTAGAGGTGAACAGTTCCCTATGTGAACTGGCGGGTGGTGAGGACCATGTAGATGAGTACCTATGTACAAGGAAACCCAAGGTAATCGTGTTTCCTGAATACCTCATCCCAGTCAGGAGTTTGAAAAGAGGCGTTCCTTCTGTTGGAAAGTGTTGTAGAGTTGGAAGAGAAACAGATGCCTGCATTCGTCTAGGCAGAAATTGATGCAGTGGGAAAAAGTGAAATTGTACACTAAGGTCTCATTAGTTAGCACAAGTAAGCCACAATTTGCCTTGCTAATGAGGTTATCTGTTGGCACCCACAGGTCATTGCAGTCCCATCCATTTAGATCTAGTCCAATTGTTGTAGCAGGTACTCCAGTAATCCTTTTTTCACGCGTCCAGGTGGAACTTACACTAAAAGAGAAAGGGTGTTTATGGACAAGGACATTTTATCCCCAGCTGCTTGTAAGAATAGTGCTGGTTCCAACACCATTTAATCCCATGGTGCAGACTTGCTCTAAACCTGAATCATGCTCCAGGATAGTTAACACCAACAGCAGTAGTTTATCATTTGTGTCAAGAAAACGAAAAGGTATTGTTTAAAATGAAGAAAATAACAATAAAGTTTGGAAAGGGAGCATCAGGAAAGAGTTTGCACATTGTTAGAAGATAATCAGATTGTTTTTGAATAAAGTATGTACAAAGTGATTTACATTTAGCACTTTAATCTGCGTCCCTGAATATGGGGTACTGGAATTAGAGAAAGGGTTTTGTCTCCATTTATCAAAACAACCCTGAAGATAAGTGATTTGTTGAAGTTTCTCAAAAGTCTCAAAATTTTGCCACAGCTACTTCTATTATTCTATGTTGAATATATTCTACTTACATTCCAGGAAAATTCTCCAGGTCAAAAAACCAAAACAAAACAGTATCATCGGGATATAGAGAACTGGTTTTTGTAGTTTTGGGACATTATGATTGTCCAACATGGAATCTACATGCTTAAGGATAAATTTGACAAAAGAATGAGCACTAATAGACAATGTAATGTTGACTGAATCCTTGAGAAACATGCACTTTTAAAAAGCAGGTCCCTGAAAAGAGTAGTTCATTCAATCTGAATGATAGTTCAAAACCCACTGGATTCCAATCCCCAGAAAACCCAGAGGACCAAGTAGAATGTCCCTACACTCTCCCAGGCGATTCAATTTTTGAGGAAACAGACTGTCTCCTTTCTCTGAAATGAAGCAACTATTGGGTCTGAACCACTGACAATGATGAGAGACGATCCTAAATAAGACTGAAATCAGTTGTATAAAGACAGGACTTTATAGATTATTATCAGGAATTTGATTGCATCACATGATGTAGCCATTAAAGACCAATGTCAAAATTATTTATTTTACCTTTCAGAACTGATAAAATACTGAGTAGTTGTGTTCAATAAGAGTCCCTTTTTATAATCTCAAAACTGAATTTATCACCTCGCTCATAATCTTATCACCTTTTCAAAATAATACAACTCCCCTCAGAGTGACTATTGATTGTCACAGAGTAGAACTACTCCTTTGGGTTTCTAAGATTTCAGAACTTTACATAGGCAGACAGCCTCAACTTTCTCCCATGGAATGACAGATAGATAGGCTTGAACTGCTGACCTTATCATTAACAGCTTTCAAGTGCGGCTGTAATCCCTTTTACTGCCGACTCAATGCACATGATGATACTATATAAGTGAATGCTGCCAACTTTAGATTTTAAAATGTGGATTAACTATCTCTGGCAAATAAGAATCATTTGGTCAAAGAATTGAAGGCAAGAATTCTTTTGAAGAATTTAATCTGTCCAGGAATTAGAGCAAAATTTAGGGAATGAGTATATAGATATAAGTAGACTCACACATTCTAGAGCATATTTAATAATTTGTATATGCTTGCTGAAAGTGAATTGTTTCATGGTGTTTATAATTTATCATTTTCACGATGACTAAAGAAACTTAGGAAGTTCAATAATATGAACTTTTATACTTAAGAAATATAAGGATAAGTCAAAAAGCATCTCTTTCAATAATCATAGAAATTTCCAGTAATCAAAACCATAAAAATGTAAAACTTCTGTTTCTTGATCTATCTATCTTTCATCTAGAATTATTCACTTATGAAGGCAGTGCTTCCATATCTTGAACCCTTCACCAAAATATCATGTGCTCTTTTATTTACACCACATATAAACTATAATTTGTGCAACCTTGTATTCCTTTTAAATACTATGAGTTTGAGGAACAAAAATAAATATGAAAGAGTACGATCTATTCATAAGAGGGATTGGGTAAGGTTTCTCAGCAAAATCATCCTAGAATCACCTAATAAAATGATTTATGTAAAAAAAATCCTAGAATGACCTCTACTACTTTAAAAGACACATTTCTATGGTTGTGAGGAGATTTTTTTTTTCCTGAGTACAATTTATTCTTAGTTTTCTGACAAGTTTGTCCTCATAAGCTCTCATTATCCTCATTTGAACTTTCAGTCCCCTCATTGGTATCCCCAAAATTGACATCGTACCTGATAACACTAACCTCTGAAATTAGCTTTGCACTTTCAAGGAAATTAAATCATTGTATTACTGAATGGACTTTTCTTCAGTCATCCACTGGTCACAGAGACATGTTCGGAGATGTTTTATTTGGAATGAACCTGCCCATGTCCAAACTGAGATCCTAAAAGCAATACTTCTTGATTTGCCTTCACATACATTTAGAATACCGGTTTCATGAGCCACAGTATGCTTCAGTGCACTTGCCAATCTGTCCTGGTTATATTCAGTTAACGATAATTAAAGTACTAAACAAAAATAGAAAACCATGTTTGTTTCTTTCATTGAAAGTATGTTACGTTATGCATAAAATTCAATGTTCAATGATAAATATGAAAATATGACCTATATAAGCTTAAATGTGAGTATCAACATCACACTGTCTTTGAGGGATTGCATTAGACCAGGTTGACTAGAGAAGCAAATCCTATGACACACATATATATCTAAGAGAGCTTTATATCAAGAAGTTATGTATCAGGTAAAACATCTCAGCCCAGTACAATTCAAGTCCATATGTCTGATGCTACTCAGTAAGTCCCTTTTTAGATTTACACATCCACATGCAATAATGCAAAATGCAGGATCACAATCTCATTTGATTTTGGGAAAATCAGCTCTTGGGTTGGGTACACTTTAATCCTAAGTTGATGTGTTTGCTTTTTAATGTTTCAAAGTTTTTTTAATAGGATTTTTAGTGCAATATTTGGATTTCTTATTGACTGATGGTTCCATGACAATGGGTTGTGGATCAATGTAAAATCAAATCTTCAATAGCATGAATCTTTATTTTTGTAACATGATATTATCTCTTGGTCCAGTTGTGAGAATACTTATTGAATGATATATATATATATATATATATATATATATATATATATTTTATTTAATCACTATATGTTTTAAGTTTTATTTATCCACTAACATAGTGACAATTTATCTGCTGAACTGGAGAAAGAAGTATTGGCTGAATAACATTCAATGCTAATATTATATAGGTTTGTTTTTATATTTAATATTGAAATTTTATACTTGACTTGATTAATTGGGTATGGGTACATAGCAAAAGAAAACCAGGTTTTTTTTCTTTGGGGGAATGGAAGACAATTACGTATTGAGAATAACCTGAGAAATTTATGTTTCTATTCTCATTTTTGTCTTTGAAAATGCACACATTTAGTGATAATTTAAAAGAAATGATGGCATTGGTGCAAATATTGTTCTAGGCATATTAAATGAGCATTTTATGAAAATTAATAATATACATTTTCATGATCAAACTAGGAAGAACACTAATTTTCATAACCTGTGACTGATAACTAATTATGAATAATATTTTAATGATAATTATAAATATGATACCTAAAAATTAAAGAAACAAGTTTCACTAAAGCTGTTCTTGGCTGTGGTAGTGTTATGTTTCAGCTCACTATGGCTGGTATTGAACCAAGCCTTGCTGAGAGGCTTCTCCTTTGGTCCTCCTTATGAATAGTGATGCTCTTTCCCGAGAGCTGTCTCTCTTGTTGAAGTGTGAGAACTGCGTGAAATGAAGTCTCCTAGACTCGCTTCTAAAGGGCATTAAGGTTATGTTTCCTCATCGTCCAATTTGTTTGTTCTGCTGCCAGTCAATTGTATTTTTAGAACTCATCACCAACATCTGACTTCAAAAGCAATCATTACTGTTCTGTCTCTTTAATTCCTGGTGCAGATTTCACAATCTTGTTAGGGAAGAAAATATGATTTAGGCTAGACACACCCTCATCCTCCAGATGATATCTTTGCTTTAACGTTTTAAGGTTTTTGTCAATGCAATGCTTTGAGTTTCTTATTGGACTTCTGGCTCTGTGGCCATTAGTTGTGGACCTGAGTAAGACAAAATCTTTGACAGCATCAATCTTTTCTCTGACAATACTGATGTTATCTCTTTGTCTAGTTGTGAAAATACTCATTTCCTTTATGCTGGTTTTAATACGTACTGAATGCTGAGGGTTTTCATTTTCATCAGTGAGTGTGTCAACTCCGCTTGGCTTTCAGTAAGTGTTATTTCATTGGTACATCACAAGTTATTCGTGTTTTCCTCCAGTTCAGATGCTCTTATGATAGTGTGCCATGATTTTATGTGTGTGTGTGTGGGGGGGGGGGCAATTAAAGAACTAGAGGAAGTTTGTATGTTTAATCAGTACTATACCGCACTCTGACTGGCTCATCTCTTCCTTTTGGACTTTCTGACAGGGTGTGTTTACTTTACTATTGATGGACTTTGAGTCTCCATTGGCATGACCCATCCTTCCCATTGATATGATTTTTCGTTTGTTTGTTTTGTTTTGAGTGTTTGATGCCTGATGCATGATCCCATCGACATTGCCTGATCACACAGGCTGGTTGCTTCTTCCATGTGGGCTTTGTTGCTACTCAGCTAGACGGCCACCTGTTTAAATTCAAGCCTTTAAGACCCCAAATGCTTTATCTTTTGATAGCCAAACACCATCAGCGTTCTTCACATTTGCTTATGCACCCATTTTGTTTTCAATAATTGTGTCAGGCAATGTGAACATCCCAGAGTGCCATATTAGTAGAACAAATTCTGCTTTTAATAGTTTTAAGCACACAATATCCCTGGTTTGAAATAATGGAAACAATTTCCTCTAGATCTAAAAGAATATATTCCCTTTATAAAATGAATTTATTACCATATTGTTTCTTTTCTCTATGTAAATCTTATTTTGACTGAATTTATGATTTTAAGGCAGGGGCACTGTGATTAAAGAACTGACTGAGCAACAGATATCCTCGTATTATGGTTTTCATTCATATCACACCAAACACTGAAATAAATTCCTTTAATCTGATTTGAGAATAAAAGAATGACTTCTACCCCTGAGTTAAACTACTGGCAATATTTCTGTCAGTTATCAAACAGGTACATAAAGTTTAAAAACAGCTGTTGTTTCAAAGGACATCTGTGTTATGGCAAGAATAAACATTAAGCATTTAGTAAACAATGCTATAAATATAAATGAGGCTTTTAAAGCATAAAATGTTCTTCCTTGTCTCACCAATTGCTATAATAAAATATGTTAGACAGCAATAGCTAAGAGGAAACTCTTTAATGCATTTCAGATGTGCTTTTCCTTATAGAACTGTAATGTATTTTAATAGTTTAGAAGAAATTGAACCTGACTTTATATGCATTGGCATTAGCTTCAAATGATTAATATGCTTTATAGTTCCATAAGGAACATATGTAGATTAATAGTTATATATAAAATACTATGTACATATTATAAAGGACCAAAGCACTTCATACTTGTAAGTAATATAGATATGAGCAAAAACTGGTATTCCCATCCCTTACTATGTTAGAACTACTTGCCAAAATGGAACTTATTTGCAGTTGATTTTTTAATTTACAATTTACAGAGCACTAAATAGGAAGCCCTGGTGGCAGTGTGGATTGGGTTAATTGAAAGATTGGCAGTTGAAGCCAACCAGCTGTCCGCTAGAAGGTGAGGTTATTAGTCCTTGTAAGTTCCTGCAATCACAGAAATTCTGTGTAGGGCAGCTATGATTCAAATCTACTGTATGATTTGTTATTCTTTATCTGGAGTATTACACATTTTGAGAAATTTTGTGAAATTCCTGCAGAGCTAACTCCAATTTGTAATCCTTCCCCCTCCCCCAATATAAATCGCCTGAAAACCACAAAGTGAACCATGCCTTTCTTATTATTTGGGGATAACTTGAAATTTCTGAAATTATTGAAATTTAAAGCATGCTTTCTGCCTCTTTTTGATTTTAAACATTTTATTTCGGCTTCTATTTTAGCTCAAATATATGCTTCATCTAGAATAACACTTTCCTCAAAATCCCTCCTACTCCCTTTGTCTTATGTTCTACTACCTTGCTACCATTTCTCTCAATTGGATTGAAGAATTATTTTTTATTCCATCCTGAACCCAGTGCTTGGTGGCATTTCACTCCACAGAAAATCCTCCCTCACCATAGTGACTCCTGTGGTGCTGCATGGTACAGTGCTTTCTCTGCAGAGCCACTCTGCCAGTAAGAGTGGACCCATATTCAACCATGTTGGGGGGAGTATGTGACCAAGATCTGATGATACTGAAAGAAGAAGATCAAGCTTTGCTAAAATCTCCAGCAAAACAGAAAGCTTCAGGAATCGATTGAATACCAATTGAAATGTTTCCATAAGCTGAAGCACTAGAAGCACTCACTCATTTATGCTAAGAACTTTGGAAGACAGTTACCTCGCCAAAGTACTGGAAGAGATTTACATCCTTTCCATTCCATATAAAAGTGAGCCAACAAAATGCAAACAATATATAAAGTGTATTATTAATACAATGTACAAGTAAAATCTTCTTGAAGATTATTCAAAACAGTGGTTTCGGTCATACAGAACAGTGAGCTACAAGAAATTCCATCTAGATGCAGAAGAGGATGTGTCAAAAGGGAGACCCTTGCAAAAGGGATACTATTGCTGATGTCAGATGGATATTGTCTAAAAGCAGAGAATACCAGAAATATGTTTACTTGGGTTTTTTTTTGACTTTGCAAAATCATTCTACTGTGTGGATACATACTAACAAACATTCTACTGTGTGGATATGAACAAAATGTGGACAGCATTAAGAAGAGTGTGAATTACAGAACATTTCCTGTGCTCATGTGGAACATAGGTATGAATCCAGAAGCAGTCCTACCAATACAACAAGGGACTACTGCATAATTTAAAAGCAGGAAAAGTAGCATATCAATGGGAATGAGAGAGAGAGAGAGCAGAGCAGAGAATCAAATCTCAATGGCAGTCAATTGGACACCCTCCTGTCAGAATAGTCACAAGGCAGAGGAGAGCCAGTTAGGGTGCAGTATAGCACTGATGAAACACACAACCTTCCTTTAGTTTTTTAATGCCCCCTCCTCTACTATCATGACACAAATTCTATTTTACCAATCTGAATAGACAGGAGCATATATATTGATATAGATAAGAGCTTGAAACACAGGGAATTCAGAACAGATAAATCCCTCAGTACCAATAAAGGGGTAGCAACACTAGGAGGGAAATATAGGGGGTGGGGAAGTAGGGGGAAACCAATTGCCATGATCAATGC
This sequence comes from Nesogale talazaci, assembly GCA_004026705.1. Classification (NCBI taxonomy): domain Eukaryota; kingdom Metazoa; phylum Chordata; class Mammalia; order Afrosoricida; family Tenrecidae; genus Nesogale; species Nesogale talazaci. Next base: position 8,517 of record PVJH01004744.1, on the reverse strand, counting down.
ATGGCCCTTTTCCAGAGGAACAGACGGCAGAAAAGTGGGCGAAATGAGACAGTAGTAGGTGTAATACATAAAAAAAGAATAATTTATAAATTTACAAGGGGACATAGGGAAGAGAGGAAGGGTAGGGATGGAGTGGGGAAATTGAGGAGTTGATGTCAGGGATTCAAGTAGGAAGAAAATGTTTGAAAAAGATGATAACAACATGTGTAATTATGTGTTTGATAAAATGGATATATGTATTTTGCTAAGAGTTACAAGAGTTCCTAAACAAATAAAATTAAAATTCTTTGACTCTAATGATGGCATCATATGTACAAATGTGCTTGACACAATTAATGGATGGAATGTGACAAGTGTTGTATGGACCCCCAATAAATAATTTATTAAAACAGATAAATAAAGTAAAATAAACAGGAAAGATTTGTGTCAGTGTTGTATCCTTTCACCATACTGAGTCAATCTATGCTGAGAAAATACACTGAGACTATATTAAGACAAATATAGTATTAGGATTGATGAAAGACTTGTTAACAACTTTTCCTGTGAAGATGATATGATCTTGCTTACTGAGCAAAAGCAAAAGGACTTTAAGGACTTGCGGATAAAATTATGGCTGCATCCTTCAATATGAATTGCAACTCAAAATAAAGAAAACTAACCTCTTCAACTAGACCAACAGACATCATGATAAACAATAACATATTGAATTTGTCCAAGATTTCATTTTGCTTAGATTCAAAATCAATGCTCATGGAACCAGTAGTCATGAAATCAAATAGCGTCCTCCACTGGGATCCACAGGAACTCTTGGAAGTGTTCAAGAGCAAGGGTATGTCTTTGAACATTATGGTATGTCTGACTGAATCATACTACTTTCAATTGCCTCTTGTTTTTGTGCATGCTGGACAATGATGAAGGAATACTGGGAAGAACTGAAGCAATTAAGTTGTGGTATTAGAAATCCTTCTGGCTACCAGAAGAACTAACAAATCTATTTTGGTTGAAGTACAACCAGAATGTTCATTATAAATGAGGATGGTGCAACTTCTAACATTGTGTGGACACGTTATCCGAAGAGACCAACGATTGGAGACCAACGAAGGGCAGCATGCAGTTTACAGTGGGAATGACAAATGAATGTAATGAAACCCAAATCCTCGCCATTGAACCAAGAGAGAACATCATGATAAACAATGAGAAGACTGAATTTATCAAGGATTTTACTTTCCTTGTATCCACAGACAATAGTCATGGAATTAGTGGTCAAGAAATTAAATGACATATTAAATTGGGAAAATCAGGACCTCTTTAGGGTCTGTATCTATAGCAGGGAAGTTAAAAGATTAAAGAAAGGTTGGGAGTGCTTAGTGTTTGGTTAATGAAGAATTGGAGGAAGTTTGGGCAGAATAAAATGGGTTGATTAAATACATTCAGGGCTGAGCCCTGGTGGCGTAGTGGTTGTGTGCAGAACTGCGGCCCACTGGGATGGAGGTTCGATTCCAGCTCCACGGAGCAAAGGCTGGGCCTCCTACTCCCACCATCTGAGGGCAGTGATGCCCCCCCCCAAAAAAAAACAGATTGAATGCATTAAATTTCCATTGAAAAACTGGACAAATAGAGCTGAAGCCCAGTAATCAAGAATATAAGAATGTTTGTTGAATAAACCAGAAAAGATGAGATCCCTCAAAAAGTGAAAAGGAAAATGGTCAAGAATAGAAATTTGGAGATATGAGAGAGAAAAGAAACTATAAAGGAAATAAACAGAAACGCAGGCAATTTGGGAAAAAATTAAAAAAAAACAATTTTCCATCAACATAATATTTACTTGATGCTATTGATTTTATCACGATGTCACTTTAAATTGGGGTGCTCAACCTATGGGTCATGACCTCTTTGGGGCTCTAATGACCCTTTCACAGGGGTCGATCAATTCATAACAGTAGCAAAAATTACAGTTATGAAGTAGCAACAAAAGCAGTTTTATGGTTGGGCAGTCACCACAACATGAGGAACTGTATTAAAAGTTCACAAGATTAGGAAGGTTGAGAATCGCTGTGTTAAGCACTAAGAGGTGCTTGTTCTAAGTCGTGATATTTTCAGTCATTCCTTATATGCATGAATGCTGGACAATGAAGAAGGGTGAATGAAGATGAACTGATACATTGGAATCACAGTGTTGGTGGAGAATATCGAAGAGACCAAAGGCTGCCAGATGGATCAACAAATCTATCCGGGAAGAGACCCAGCAGCATCTGTGTTAGAAGCTGAGACATCATCACATGTATTTGAGGCATATGACCCAGAAAGACCAGTCCCTGGAAGACAGTATTATGGTTGGTAACATGAAGGTCAACAAAATGAGAACTTCTTGGATTGGCACAGTGACTGCGGCTATGAGGATGGTGCAGCACTGGACAATGTTTTGTTCTGTTGTGCATAGTGCCCAAATGAGTCAGAGTCAGCTATATAGTATTTAATCGATACTTTTGTTCTTTCTTAGTGTGACCAAGTTGATATCAAATCATGATGAGCCTATATGACCGTTGCAACTTTCTACTATTATTAACTTAGTTTTGATCTCTTGTGACTGTAGACCACCAGATTTTCCCCTGTGGAACCACTGTATGGGTTTGAAGCACCAAGCTTTCAGTTAACAGTTAAGCACATGATATTTTTTTGTGTCACCAAGGCCCTTTGACATGTGGTAGCAAGCTAATAGTTTGTTAATAATAGTATTGATAGGGATGACTATAACTTATATGTAACAACTGCCCAACACATTTCATGATATTTGTGATAAGTAGATTTGTTGGGCCAACCTGGCCAATATCAACCGTGGGTTTAATAAAATTGCAGTTTAATTGAAAAGCAAAGAGATAAATGGTTCAGTGAATCTTGCCTTTCTGTCTCTTGCTCTCTGATGATCAGGCCAGTGCGCCTTAGCTAGTTCTCTGCTCGGCTTGTAGGATACCCAGCCCATGGACTGTATCACCATAGTTTGACGTTTCTTTGAGATCTGCTTTACCACACTGCTTGTACTTGCATCAGTTGAGCTGGGGACTGTTGGACCATCATCTGGCTGACTGTTGGTGACCTGCCCTGCTGTTTGCTGCTTGTGCCCAGACTGTCTGTATTGCTCTGCAGAATAATCAACTGTATGCTTCCTTGACTTGCACCCAAAAGCCCTCATGAGTTGAAGAATGGCCAGTATATTAACTGTCTCATGGAAGTGAATTGAATTGTGCCTTCTGTCCTTCTCTGTGGGCTAATTGACTGTTTATTTCTTCATGTTATATATATTTATATCTGTATCTCTATCATATATACCTATATAATCTTAAGTATTCTAGTTTTGTTTTTCTAGAGAACTCTAACACAATAGATTGTTGGTTCTCTGCAAATATTAGTGACAAAGCAGTGAAATCATGAATGAATAAAGATGTCAGAGACAAAAATAATAATAGGCATATACTTAAAATGTTCATCATAAAATATATCCTCTTGATGACATTGGCACTAAATTTTTCCTTCGCCAATGAATCCTTTAGTAATTCTTTTACATGTTACAATTTCCAACTCTGTGTAAGGTTTAACATATTTGGTATTAAGTTTAATTTATCTCCTGATTTCTCCTTTTCCAATAGATCCTAATTATATCCTTGTATTCTCTTAACAGACACCCTGTAGTTGCCTTACTCTTGAAAAGTCCTAAAGTATCAATCCATAGACAATTTTTTTCACCTACACATTTTAATTTCAAAAGAATCAACTTATACTTCTGCTCTTCATTGTCTTTTTCCTACTGAGTCTGCTTGTCCTTTATATTTTAGTCCCATTAACTATTCTTTGATAAATTTTGGCAAGTATCTATCTCATATCACATTCTTCAAAGCTTTAGTCTAGGAAATGTCCTGATTTTCTTATTAAATTTGAGACTATGTTATGAATATACTTTCCTAATCCATCTTTATATATCTCCACTTTATACCTTTTTACAATCTCCCTGTATTTCCAACTTTTCTGATAATGGGAATTTTTTCCTTCCTATAAATTTCTCTTCACATTTTTAGCTGCAATGGCTATATTTCTGTCAGAACCTAACATACACAGAACTGATATCAAATTTATCTCTTTCATCCAAATATTTTCCTATACTAGTTGTATGACCACAAACAAATGATTTGATTTATCTCACTTCTTCTGCCTCATTTTCTGCAACATGGGTATTACAAGAGTACCGCTTTTATAAGGTTATTGCATTAAGAGGTGCTATATGTGAAGGGTATATTACAGTACTCAGAATATTGATGGCATTATGCACCTTCTAGTTATTTCCTTTTATTTTTAGGATAATTCATTTTTGTTGTTTTTTTTGCCATCACCACCTTAATATTTCAATTATTTCTAACAAAACTCAACATCTTACTTTTAATTCATTTTATATACTTATTTCATTGCCACTTCTGTTAATGCCTGTGGTTTTTTGGTTTTTGTTTTTGTTCTGCAAAAACTAACTTAACTTTTCTATGTTTCTTATACATTTATCATGTGTTTCAAATGGAGTATAGAGTTATACTCATTAAATATTGTCAATATCCTTTTAGGTATAATTAAATAAGCATTTCTTAATATAATTTTCTTTGTGAAGTTCTCAGATTCAAAGTTCACCCCAATGACTTGTTACTATTTTAAGTCAACAGTACTTTCTATAATGGCATGTAACATGGCAATCTAAATAATATGGAAAGTTGATTATATTTATAGTAGCTTGTATTTTATAGCTAGATATTGACTACTTCTATATATGAGGTTATAAATAAAATAGGGATATAAACTATGGTTTGTCTCAGAATTTGCAGATGCCAACAGTGTATTTTAAAGAACAAGAAAGAAAGGGAAGGGAGGAAATAAGAGAGAGGAAAGTAATAATAGAGAAGGGAATGATAATGAGTGAAAATTAGAAATGGTATTTGAATTGTTAACACTTTTATTTGGGCAATTAAGAGGTAGCAAAATTTATTGAATGTTAAAAATTATTGAATAAAGCATGAAGAGACCTGAGATTTCTGTACTTAGATCCTGTAAAAAAGCATTCATCACATATGAGCACACCTTAAGACGCCAGGTTTTAAATGAGTAATAAATTATCCTGAAGTTCTTAAAAACGTTTACTTTTTTTAATGTTTAAGATAAAAGAATATGTTCTTTATTGAAATACCTTTAGACAGGACTACAGCAAAATGTACTCTATGTCAAGCATGCACTTCCAGAAACTACTCAAAAGTAATAACTTAAGTCTAAGAGTTTTATTAGACTGAGGATTATTTTAGACTCTTGTGGCTAAAAAGAGAGTTAGTTTTAGGGTAAAAAAACCTCACTACGTTGTTTTTTCAACTTCTGCTGAATAGGTGTTATATCCACAGAGTGAGGTCTTTTTGCCATCAGAGACTTCCAGAAAGTGGAGACAATCAAGTGAGCCTGGGACTCTGAGAATTGTGAGTTCCAGCTGCCTCTTAGAAATTATCAGAGAAATTCCATGACCAAGGAGCTATATGAGTATGTTTCTGCTTCTTTCTGAAACTCTGCCTGACATAATGATCCTTCCTCTGCTCCTTCTCGGTCTTCCTTAGGTTATCTTCTTCACGCTTTATCCGCTCAACTCTAATTGGTTCACCTCCTTTGAAATTTCTCCTATTTTTTTCATAGCCAGACTTCCATTATACTGTTGCCTTCCTCCATGATACCAGAATGTCCATAGCCTAAATTCTTATGTTATCTCTTTTTCTGCTCCAGAGTGAGAGAAATTGGACAAAGTGGATGAATAGTAACATTCGACACAATTTATTCATTATAGTCCTATCCATCCAAGCTCATGAATTAGAAATCACTATCCCACATTGTGCTTGAAATAGTTTAAAACCAGCATCCTTACGCAAGTTGCTCAAGGCTGTGCAGCTAGTCAGTTGAGTGTAATATCCAATCTGCCTCCCTATGCGATTCCCATCATGCTTTTCCTGCCTCTGCCCAGGCAGGCCTGTTGAGTTCGTTCTGATTCATAGCAATCCTCGAGTACACATTCAGTGTTAGAAAACCAAATTGTCAAGGGGAGAAACTAGAAAACAAAAAGCATTTTCATAAGTCCTTGAGTGACACAAATGGTTAGCCCTACAAAGGCTGACTGTCCAAACCCACCCACAGTCAGCTCAGAAACAAGGCCAGGACACCTGCTTCTGGAAGGTCAAAAACCAAAAGCAAATTCTGCCACCAAGTAGATTCCAGCTCATGTCAATGTCACCCAACAAGGTGGAACTGCCCCACATGGATGCCCCTGATTGTAGCCATTTTCAGGAGTAGAAAGCCGCCTCTTCTTTCTTGTAAAGAAACTACTGGCCTTGCAGCTGGTAACAAAATGCATGTGTGTGTGTATTCCATCTTTCACAATTAAGGGAGAAAGACTGGAGAAGCTGATGATAAATTGTATTTTTTCTCATCATCCAATATATCTTCAAGAATTATTAACCTATAACTGCTTGCTGAAAATGATGGTTACAAAAGGTAGGTAATTTCTCCCTTTGGTGGGCATTTAAGACAATCTGGAGACCTTTTGGTTGGGGTTTGTGTGTGTATGAGTGTGTATATGAGTTCACTACTGGTATCTGCTAGAGTAGATATGCCATTAAATATCTTACAATACCCAGGATGGTCTCCACAACAAAGAATTAAACAATGTGAAATGTGATATTGCCCTCAAGAACTCTTGAATAGTGGAAAGAGTTCATGCATTTGGCTCCTAAATGAACGTGTGGAGGGTTAAGCATACTCAGAGTCCACCTTGTAAAAAAGGACTGGCAATCTACTTCCAAAAAATCCACCACTAAAGTCTGTTTTCTCTTCTATTCCGCATGGCATCATCACGAATCAGAATTGCCTAGATGGGATGGCAGCATGTCTACCTTTACAGTAGACTTTTACTCAAGCATGAAAATCAGACTTTGGACTACAGATTTTTTCCTATATAAAAATTATAGTGATTTAAGTGACTTTATTTTCCCCTTATTTTAATGAAACCAAAATAATAAATCCTCTACTATTCCTGCCATGTTTTACTACCTTAGTAAGGATTCAAAATTATGGATTTCCCCTTACCTCATAAAACATAACTAGATTGATGATGACAATGCACCTGTGAATTTTTAGTCCTCAAATTCTGAGTTCTTAATATTTTTACTATGCTACTTGTGTTTGCTAAAGTAAATATCTAGACTTCACTTATTTATCAAAATTTAGTTACAATAATTTATCTATCTTAATTCCCAATCCCTTTAGAAGCAGTCTTCTATTATCAAGAACAAGGTTCTGACTGCTATCCTACTGAGTTTGCTTCTTCAAATAGTTTGGGCACAATTGTCATTTTGTAAAATACGCATGGCTCCATTATTTCTTAATGTCTTCCTTAACAAGTCTGAGATTAGACAACATCTCCAAAACTCCCATTGGGCAGCATTTAAGAAGTGAGTAATATTTCTGTCTGCCTAAATCAAGTAATCCCAAATGTAAGTAATTTACAGAAAGGCATCAGGGACTGTTACAATAAACATATGGTACTGTGTCCCTGGAAATCCAGCATCTCCCCCCATGTTTGATCAACAGCCAGATGGAAGCTTTTATCACATTTATTTAATCTGAAATATGCAAGGTAATTACACCGGACCTTTGATTCAAGGCCTTATTAGTGTCTCAAGAGAAGTCAGGAAATGAGTTTGTCAGTTGCAAACTGAAGTGCTAATAATCCTGTGGGTGAAATTTACATGCCTAGAGTAGAACAGTGCTATGAATGACATTGTACCTCAGTGAAGAGAGGTAAAAGAATTGTCCTTTTTTCTGGGTGATAGGAGTCCAAAGTGTTACTTATTCTTTTCCAAATTTTCCAAGTAAGAAAAAACTGGACAGCAGAACTTTGACATTGGATATGTAAAATTTGATCATTTATTTCATACTGGATGTATAAAGCTTGATCATTCAAATCCTGAATTTTTATGGGACTCTTTGTGGTGCAATGGTTAAAGTCATTGGCAGCTAACCAAGAGGTTGCTAATTAGAACCATTTATTCAGAGAAAACACTAGACAATCTGCTCCTGTAAATGACCCTTTTGCATTTGAGCTGGCTCCCCCTCTGATGGGTCCTATAGAAAAGATTTGAACTGTCCCACCAAGTACCCCAGGCTGTTCTCCTGCTTCATGGAAGTGGACTGCCATATCTTTCTTTCTCAGCGCTGTCATCGAGTGCCAGACATAGATCTTTCAGTTCGCAGACAAACCCTGAGTCACTGGACACCTGCCTTTGTTCCCACAAAGATTCCAAGAAACAATCACTTACCACTGAGTCACTTCGTACTGATAGCAACTATGGCGTCATTCAGATCTGTTCATTAGGACCATCTTGAATCAGAATCAGTAGGGAAGCACCTTGGAGAGCATATTTTTGCATAAATTATAAAATATGGATATGCAAAGCT